>NEEE01004621.1:40833-56528 GCA_002278615.1 Pogonus chalceus | reverse complement strand
TTTTTTTTTTTGCTAAGAATTAAGTAAATTTTGAAATGAATACGGTATTATTCAATTATTATTAAATGCGTAACCCTCAGAGAAAACATGCAAAGGAAATTCCAATCGTAACAAAAATTGACAATTTTCGGCGGAAAATTGCGAGCTTTGAGTAAAAAAGACTCAAAATGCAGTTGCAACTTTGAACACCCATAACTTTAAATAAAAACATTGTAGACAGCTCATTTTTTGCTTATTTTACAGGGAATTGAATGCACTTTATTATGCTAAATTGCTGAAAAAACCTGCAACTCTATAGAGATTGCCAAAGTTGAACGTTTTTTGGCCAAAAACGTGGTTTTATTGTTGAGAGGTTGAAGGATCAGAAAAAAGATAATTCTAATCTGAGTTCAATTTATAGCCAAAACGGGTTTTTTTTTTTCTGAAAGAATTGTCCAATTCGGTCGAAAAGTTGCTGAGTTATGTGCAAAAAGCCTCAAAATGCACTTTTGTTTTAAATACCTATAACTTTGTTTCAAATTATCCTAGGAACTTTATTTTTAAGTTCTGCATAGGAAATTTACCAAATTTTAATACCATTATAGTGAATCGAGTTGGAAAATTTTTTCTTACTCCGTACACATCGACAAGACATTTTTTCGATTCAAAACATTTTTTTTTTTTTCACAGTGGTGCTTTAGGAGAGCGGAAGCGGTTACGCTTAAAATCGCATACATGCCTTGAAAAAAGATACTTTAAACTTGTTTTTCTCAAAAGTTCATCAAAATCTATTGAAACTACGTCGAGTAATGATGGTTTGAAAATGGGCAAAATTTCACAAATTTCGAGTGTCTCATTTTTGTTTCCGCCGGTGTAGTTATAATCCTTGACGCTATATCGGATAGATAGAGGTGTATTTATTCTGTTGTACCTCTGCGAACATTTCTAAGCTCTTCTGATGAAAACAAAAAATATCACAATGGAAATGCTAGAAATGAATGACGCTACTAATAGATTTATTTTATATATTGTATTGATTCTGTGGTTTGGCTTTGGTGAAACATATTGGTATTAATTTTAATTGAATGGAAGACCTAAATAAAATGACACATCAGATATCATACATTTTACCTGATGACAATCGCAATAGCGAAACAATTATTGGGTTAATATAATTAGTTATACACCATTCACATTTTAATTCTAATCAACTTTTGTATTTAAAAATTTGTCCTAACATTAAGAGAAAAAAATATAGCGTAATGAAAATTTTACCATTCAACATCTTTATAATTATTAAATTCTCCTGTAAATATAATTTACAGTGAAATATGTATTAACACATTACAATCATTGTTAAAATTGTAAAAACAAATGTTTTCAAGTGAATTTGCATATAAGTTGTAGCAAAGCTTGTAATTAACAAATAGAAGTAAATATGCATTTATATTTGATATGCTTTGATATCATTGTAGGTACATAGAGTATGGATATATGCCTAATTTGTATTCGAAGCGAAACAAAGCTCGTGTTGTCTTCGTCACTTTTTTATTGCGTGCTTGGAGAAACGCAGCATGTAGCATAAAGCCACGACACCAGCACTAAAATAAACAAAAGCGGCTGGCATATGAACTCACCCTGGATATATCGAAACGAACTGTGATCATTTAGAACAAGATCAAATTATTAAATATCATTTTGATACTTAAATAGTTGTCTGACTAAAGATTTTCAACATTAACGTAAAATGAATGCAATTATAGAATATTTTTTGCATTCTTCTTTTTCTAGTTCCATTAAGTTTATGCATTATTACCTGAATGATTCTTTTTATTTTTATTATCTGCAGTTCTTTTTGCTGAAAAGCTTTCTATAAAAACCTTTTTAAATATTATGATTTGGTTTCAATCAGCTCATTTTAAATTAATCGATTTATTGAAATTTAACTTAACGTAAAATACACAATTAATTTATTTTAATAAAATTATCAAGGTTTTCGTTCAAAGTTTATGAACTTCTTTTTTAACCAAAATAAATACTGCAGGATGTGTGGAGAACATATATCCTGTTTAAACATACAGTAAATAAAGTGGATGTTGACCATCAATAGTCCTTAAGACATTACTAATTCATTTAACTCATATTTTAATTATTTAAATTAAAAGGTTGTTTGAATTTAATCTTTAAATTAAGTTTTCATTACTGGTGAGTATGTTTTAAAGGTAGTTTAACTTGTTTTCTTCAAATATATTTAGTTTTCATTAGATTTTGAATAAATTTGAAATATTTAAATTAAATAAAACATGAAATATAATTAAAGTGACATTTATCAAAATATTTAATTCAAGTTTTCTACATATTAAAAATAACTCGAATTTCTGCTGTAAAAATGTTTTTTCTTTCAGTATAAATACGAATTAATTGTGTATAAAAATGTAAAGGTAACGATTTGTACGAGTTTTTTTTTTTTTAAATTATAAATAGAAAAGATTACAAATGATTAAATATGAAGTAGTAGGAAGACAATTTTTATATTCCACGATACAACAAATCCCTTTTGATTTAATATATTTTCTTATAACTTTTTAGGCTTTAACCTCAAACCTTTAAGAAGAAGTAAATTATTGAAAAATTTTACATATTTTTAAATACCTGCAACTTTACGAATAATCTTTATTTTTTAAATTTTGTATTAAAATTAACTTTCTGAATTAAGTATTTTAATATAATTTTTAAAATTTAATAAGTCTAGAAGAAATCATTTGCTAATTATGTGCATATTTTATTAAGAAATTAAATATCAAGGTAAATATTAAAAAGAAACCCAATTTTTTTGCAAATTTACAAAAAATATCGGAGATTTAAATTGGTGTGGAATGCCAAATCGTTAGATCTATTTTTGAGATATCGAGTAGGGAGCCCACCCTAAAGATATCAAAAATCGAATTTTATGTATACCTAATTCTATTTCTTATTCTGCTTAGAATGACTTTCTAAAAGGTTTATTGATATTGAAAGTCATTGCAAAGATACAAGAAGAATTGTGAACCCCATACAATATGTTAACTGCAGTACAAAAAACTTTAAATGGGTTTTTCTCGAAACCACATTTTTCAAATTGGGTGCCACTTTTTCTCGGGAACAATTTAATGAAATCACTTTAATCTACATCGACAATGTGTAAACCTGTTCACCTATACTGAAACATAGGATTTTTTAGATATTTTAATTTTTCGATTAGCTTAAGAACTGATCGTGACTGGCACCAATGAAGATTTTTTGGAGGTATCTGATGCTTAAGGTTACAGCAGCTTCAAATATTAATATTTTTACTTAAAAAAAATTGTAATAATAATCTAAAATACGTGCAATAATATAGTAAAAAAACTCAAATGATTTGATTGTTATTAACCACTGTCAGGGTGAGGTCCCCCCTTAAAATACATATTTATAAATAAAATAATGCATAAATACAATGTACTAACAAATATATCGAATAAAAGTTTGAAATAAATAAAAAATAAAACTGTATGTATGTATCCGATTATAAATTCTAAGGTAGAAATAAAAATGTGCGAATATATGTATGGTATAAGTGTATTGGTGTGTTCCCTCGACGCCTACAGAATTTAAAACTAGAAATTATAAAAATGAACGTTTGTCTCTACGTTGCGACTTCATAAATCTCACAAACATACGCTGCGGAAAAGTTTTATGATACAAAATGTTTGAAAAACGCAGCTGCATAAACTTAACACAAGATATATTTATATGCTGCGCGCTAGTTATCATACATTTTTTCTTATTTGTTACAATGAAATTCTATTTCTTCTCCAATTTTTACTACTACTTACGAAAATAGTTTACTTTGCATATATATGTATTTTATTTTCTTTGATCATTATCTATCACAAAAATATTTTAAATGAATAATGTATAGATAAATCAAAATGAAACTTATATATTTTAGTAATAAGAATCTTTTAAATATTTTATCAGTTCAAAAAGTAATAAATCTTCAAGAATATTATAGGGTTGTATTGATTTTTTTTTTCATATTATGCACTGCGTTTTGTTTGTTCTTGTACTGGCAATATATCAGGAGTTACGATTTTCGGAACTAAGCAAAGTAGAGTTGAAAAAGTGTTTTATTAACTGGTGCTCATCCTTTCTTACATTCGGTCGCACACACTTATCGCTTTGCTTTTTCCATCTGGCAGTTGTACAACTTGCATCATTGCTTTCATGGTATTCTACGTTTATATGTAGACTTGTAATCTCCTTTTTTTATAAAACAAGAATTAGTTCCGACAAAATGTGTAAATATTAACATTGGATTTATTTTTCTTTTACATTTGAGGTTAAGCATCAATTAACATATACACTAGCTAGAATAAGTCTGCGTACACCAAGTAATGAGAAGTTTCTCCTTGGTAAAACATACAAATGAAATGAATCCTTTTAGGAAAATTATTGTATATGAATTCTTTGTAATCTTAAGGGTTTAGAAAAAATAATTTAACAAATTTCAAATTCGTTATAAACGAAAAAAAGCATTCAAAAAGAAAAAAGTCACAAAATTCCAGCAGAAAAAGTCTGCGTACAGTCGCATAAATGGGGAATTCCCGGATTTTTTTTTTGTATATTACCTCTCCAAACCAAATTTTTGAATACGTAGTGTGTACACAGACTTTTTCTGGCTAGTGTATGTATAAACTGTTAAATTTTATAGATAGGTCATATCTTCAAGTTTCTTTAGCATTGCTTCCAAAAGTATTTTTACAAAATAACTTTTTTTCTGTAAGTCATTTTAAGGTCTTTTCTATTAGAATTTCGTCTAATTGTCTATATAATTATAAATTTAAAGACTGTCTATGTATTTTAGATACTTTTCGGCAATTATAGAGAAGCTTTTCTTCTTTAATTGAATTCATAATTTTTCTAAAATTTGTAAGTATTTCATTTTATCCATTGTGTCTTCAGTAAAATGCAAATTTGTCTCTCTTGGAGTTAATATATTACTGGAATTAACGATTTAAGTAATTAAAATATTTGATTTGTCATTTTTTTAAATCTACAAATAAATTATAAAAATAAAAACAAGGTAGAACATTTATATCTTTTTCAAATTTAATTTCCATTATCTACTTGCTCAATTTTATTTGTTCGTAAAAATATTTAAAAAACTGTTATCTAAAATATTCAAATATCAGTCCAAACAGAATTTATAAATAAATTGCAGTTACGAAAGAAAAATAAACAAGTTTTCTGGTACAAACATGCATAAAATAAAGTAACGCAACTGTGATGAAACAGTACCAAGTACTGCAGTATGCACATGAGCTAGTGCATCCATAAAACATATAGCAGATCCCGTCAGCTGATATAAAATCTCATTTTTAGGTAATTATCATGAAACTGGTGTTGAATCGAAATTCGCAAATTCATTCCCTCGAGTGGTGAAATTCACGCAACGGATATAATCCTCCAAACGGATATAAAGTCTACGCTAAATATTACATCCATTCTCTGTGCTACATATTTTAAGTTTCGTTTATCAAATTTAATTATATTATGAAATTTTGAGTTTATCATGTTTAGAGCTTAATATTTATTTAAAGTTTATTAAATTTTATCATAACTCTAGTTATTGATGCTACAAAAAGATTAAAGTAAGATAAATAGAATTAAAATATAATAAAAAATTTCGTATATTTAAAATTGGTTATTAAAAGTCTGAATAATCTTAACATTTAGAAAAATTAAATGAAAAGGTAAAAAATACTATAAATTGCATGTTTTGAATAAATATAGACTTAATATTTATATTAATTTACAAATATATGAACATTTACTAATAAAATTTGCAATTAGTTTAATTTTGTTTTCATATAATAATAAAACCGTAAAAAATCAACAATTTAAAATAATTAAATGTATAAATATATTTTTCTTTTGCAAATAATATTAATGATAATATTTAAAAGGGTCAAGGATATTGAAAATACTCAATTTATTTAAAAATTCAGTATATTATTTTTTTTTAATAATTAAAAATAAGATTTTATACATAATTCTTCATCATTAAAATAGTTTCTATATATAATTGTATTAATTAAAAAAAATTTGAAATCTTTATATATTTAATTTGTTTTTGTTTTCCGTTTTAGAGGTTTCCCTTTTCCGATCATGTCTTTATGACTCTTCAAATAGTAAGTTTAATCATTATTTTAATTCATATATTTTTAAGAATTTATTTTGTCCTAAACATTACCAAACATATTTATTGAAATTTCGCAAAAATCTAAATAAAAATAACTAGTGCTCGCAATACCTGGACTCCAGGATCCCGGGCAAAATTTTACCGGGATTGAAAACCGATATAATATGTAAAAATATTCCTTAATATTTTATAAAATATTTAATATAATTTAAAATGAAATATATGTGATAATGTGGTCAATAATTCAAAATTATTATCGTGTGGACAATTTTAATTTATTTGTTTGTTGGTTTATAAATTATACATAAAAAATTTGATTTTATATTATAAATCGAATTTATTACTTGTAGTTATAAATAAATTTTAGTTAATTTTATTTATTTTGTTGCTGAAATATGTAAATTAAATATAAAATAATTTACTAGCCACAATAATTTATTTCCTTGCAATAATTTCTGTTTGCGATAAAATTACATTAGTATCAAAATACATATTTTAAATTAGTCAGAGAAATATTATCAATATTAAATTTAATTGGATAGCATAAGATTTTAATGATATATTTATTTTAAAAAACAACATTAAATTTCAATTACTGTATAATGTGCAAATAACGATTTCCTAAAGGTAAATAATTTCATTAAAAATAATGCATTTTAATTACAGCAGCAATCTTATTTTTTTTCTTTATTGCTACATCCAATTAAATTAACTACGACTTATCATTAAATTTAATTAAAATATTATATTTACAAGTTAATGTTTATAAATGCATAAAATTATAGAGAATGTAATTATATTGTTTTCATTTATACTAAACATGCAATTTTGTTATTCTATGTTTTATTTTATATTTTTAAATTCATTTGTGCATTAATTAATATTATTTGATATTTTTTGAGAGCACACTTTGATGAATTTACTTGTTTTCGTTTATTTTGTTTATTATCCTATGTGAACAGGTTAATTTTTGTCGAAAGCTTTTGTTCAAATGTTAATGATAATAAAAATGAGGAATAACATATTTTTTATGTTTAAAACTTTCATTTAAATATAACATGTTAATAATAATTTTATAAAATAATGTTTTAATAACTTTAAAAACATGTTAATTTATTTTGTTCTGCTTTTATAAGATTAGAATTTATTTTAATATAGTAAAATATAAAGTTTCATTAACGTAGATAGTATGTTAAAAAAATAAAACTGAAATAAAATAAAATATAGCGAATATGTTGTAAATCTTCAGGAAAAATCTCACCTGATGCATCGGTACGTATTTCTTTCCCCCAATGCGAGATATAAATTCTAATTGGGGAGTAGACGTGCGTCCCCAAATAGGATAAACCCGTACGGCTTATGGCGCTCAAATCCACCAGCTATATAAATCCTCATATTCGGACGGTGCGCTATGAGGTTTACGCCATTTCTATACGGGTGTCAAAATATAGACACTGTAAAAGGATTTTCTATGTTTTCATATTGCTATGTTGCGTTTGATGTATGGCTACGACAATGCTGGATTTGAGAAAATTTTGCATTGTGAATTTGGATTCGAGGATATACGAGATATTTAACAGTTACTACATATTTACGCGATTTCATATGTTGGAAACTTCAAGAATCATGCTTGAATACAAACGGAAAAGGATCTTTTATATTACTGAGAAATGTCTTTGAAATTTCATTTATCTAAAGCTCAAATATCATATGTTATATAAAAATAAATACAATTTTTGCACAAATGTATATTTTTTACTGAAAAATACAAAGTTTAGCCATTTCTTTACAAAAGTCTATGCTCATAGTTATCGAAAATGAATCTTTCGCTATTTTACGAAATTATATTTGTAGACTCGGGGCTTAAATATAGAATGGGGTCTATAAAACATAAAGAAGTAAACTTTTTGCTAAAAATAAAAAAACTCGATGCAGCACTCCGTCAAACCACGAGGCTTTAGGTTTAAACAAAGATGATCATCCTGACAACAATATAAGAAGTCATTTAAGTTATAAAAGCAACTATTATAGTAATAAATGATTTCTTTTTGTACTGAATCATCTATTTATTAATACAATACTAGTTTACTTAAGCCAAAAATGTAAAGTAGGTTATGTCAATATAAGCCAAAACTGATAATTAACTATAGTTTGTTATTCCTGAAGAAATTATTTAAAAAATAGGTTATTTTATGAAATATAAGAATATTGATAAAACTGCTTGAATCGTTTACCAAAATATAAAACTCTGTTTATTGTAAAGAACGCAGTTTTTTTCCCCGGATATTTAGAAAGCTATTTATAATTTTCTATTTATCCTGATTTCTTTCAAGTTTATTGTAATGAGCATGTACATCTTAAGGTTAAATAAAAAAACGGGCAAAGGTTTCCTTCAATAGCAAAAGCATGCAGATAAAAATAGATCATGATTCCAATGCTTACCTTAATATAATTTTAATAAGTTATTGGTTCCATGGATAAACCTCATTACAAGTTGTGTAAAAATATCAGACTTATTATATGGAAATAATTCATAAATTGTAGTAAATATTTAAATAATAAATTAAAACAATAAATAAAAGATAAATTTTAACAAGATGAATGTATATAAACTATAAATCGAGATGAGTTAATAGAAATAACCGAGATATAGAATAGATAGAACAAGAGCAACTAAAACAAAAGCATTATAGATGAAACTAGCCAATATAATGGTATAGAATAGAGTAGTGCGTTTACAATACCAAAGTCATCTGGGGCTATATAACATGGCAATAATATTCACACCATTGGCCATTTCTGCCGACAAGTAACTGTATGATGTACGGGCATCGCGGGTATTCCCTGAATTAGCTAGTTATCCCTAACACGTTCGCTAATGGACACAAGGGACCATCGAGCAAAAACAATTCTACACTCGACGCGGACGCTGCGAATTCAACCACTGTGAACACTAGCCTCCAACAATAATATTTCGAATTTTATTTTGTTCGAATTTATCGTATTATCTCGTAAAACATTATTTTTTATTAACCATAACTTACAAATGAACTTATCACATATATAATTCAAATAAATTATATAAAACATCAAAATTCTATATTTTAAATATAATTATATTTGTATATAGATCGTTAAAAGTTTTATTTTTAAACAAACATAACCAAAAAATGATTTTGAACCTCACTATTTATTCAGTTGTAATAGATGTTAATTAAATTTATTGAACAAAAAAATTGTAGTATGTATTTTCATTTAATTGAATCATAATATAAACATTCGCTGATAATTGAAGTAAATGAAATAATTAAGGATGTGTTTTAATAGTGTTTCCCATTCAATTTTATTTGTTGATTGTACAAATAAATGAAAAATAAATAATGCGTGAGTTTATTCGTTGTTAATATGGAATACGAATAAATAAAAGTAGGTTAAAATAATATAGTATATATTGATGATTTGAATTCGATATCTTATTTAGAAAATAATGTTTTTATTTCATTCTAATAGTAAACATTAAATAAAAATTTAACGATAGTTATTGTGAATAAGAATATACATTTATATACGCTCTTGCGTTTTTTTAAATATAGCCAACGCCACAAAACAATGTAATTTGCGTCATCATTGTACATAGTACCGCTCAGCTATCTGAAATATTTTATGTGTTCCGAAAAGTCTTTCTAACAAAAACTGTAAAAATAATTTTTCGCATAAAGTTGCAACGTACTTTATATTAATGAGAAGTATGTTAAATAATCTTTAACAAGATAAAAAAGATAATAACGTATGTCGAAGTAAAATATCTGCTTATTATGTAATTACGTTGTTTTGTGGCGACGACTATATGTATTTTTTACTAATGTTGGCATTCGAACAATTTAAATTTCGAATTAATTATAACAACCGTAAAAATAATCGCTACGTACGGTTTATATGGTGGCAAAAAGTCACCTTTTGGATAGAAATAACATGAACATGATGAAGGAGGTGTCATCAGGGAAAATTCAATTTTAATTTATATGCAACAAGCATTTTAGNTATATATATATATATATATATATATAAACATCAATCATTTATTTTCGTCGGTAAATCCACGAATTCCCACATAATCTTCAAAGTACATCAAAAACAAAGCATACATAGGTACATTGTGTATCATAAACACTTCTATCATTTCAAATGTAGCGACATCATCAATTATCCTAGAGCCAGGAAGATCACCATCCTCGGGACTAGTAATACATCACACGTATGTTGGTATTCAAAAGAGTTACGGACACGAAAGGCGTCCTTTGATCATTTTCATCCCTAGATATGTCAATTTTCATAATTGAATAATATCATGAATAAATAAATCGTATTTACTGAGTTATTTTGTTTATTTATTAACAATTAACTAATTAACTGAGCGATTATGAATTAAATATAGAGTTATATGCATGTAATTGTTAACACAGCAAATATTTTATTTATTACAGTTCGTTTATGAATGTGTTTCAAAATAATATACATTTATTTGAATTTGTATTGCAATAAGAATTACATTTAAATAATATACTTAAAATTCGGAAAATTCTTTCACAAAAATTGTAGAAATGCTTAAATGTTTAATTGTAGTAATAAAAAATTAGTTAAAAATCGCAACAATAGAACAAAAATTCAACATTAATTATAAATAACACAAGATCTGATAACTAAATATCATACTATCAAATACTATTTTTCATCCGTTGTAACTGATATTTTCTTTTAATTAACTATTCAAGTAATTACAATAATAACAAAATAGAAAAAAAAAAAATCATAAAGTTGAACTTTTAAAATAAAAAATAAAAATTGTTGCACAAAATTAAAAAAGTAACAAAAAAATATACTTTTAAATTTAAGTCTGCTCTGCTGTTACTATATTTGTCAATTTCGTAGAGTATCTCATATTTTTTTTTTATAAATATTTAACCTCACTTTTCAAAAGTTTCATAAAGTTGCTTGAAACAATTTAAGTTTATTTTTCAACACAACAAAAAAGTTGAATTTTTTATACTTCACTTGAAACTTAAAAATAAATAAATAAGATGTTTCATAGCAAGTTACAAGGGATTGAAGCGAAATAATTTTGGTTGGTTATAATAAGTTTTTTGCGAGTTATACAAGCAATATCTATGTTATGTATAATCTAAGAAAAGTGTGTAGTGAACGGAATGGGATGTAAAGACCGCGGTGACGGGAACGTGTGTTGTAAGGTGTTGCGATGCGGTGTTAGGAAAACCGCGGCACGATATATGCGGTCCCATGTCATGCAAATATTACCATAAACACATGGCCAATATATACTCGTGTGCGTTATGTGTTCAACCAACAAGCAAAATATTATAATATGTTGACAACCAATTACATTTTATGTTTTCTTTCTTATATATTATGCATTATTTATTTTACCACCAGCCATTTCTCTAAAATTGAATGTTTACAATTTTATTTCAAATTATGAGAAGAAACACTAATAAAATATTAAGAAATAAAAATTTAAAGCTTGTTTACAATATAGCAGGTAGGGCTGTAACTAGGCAGGGGTAACAGGGGCAATTGCCCAGGGCCCAGATCAAAGACCTATCAAACAAAATTTCCATTTCAGTTAATTACTTAATGATTTAATTGATGAATTGGCGGAAAAAAACAAGAAAAATACAATTTAAATAATTGCATTTAATTGAAAACACAACAGATAAAAGGTTTAAAAATTTGAAAATTAAAATCTGATATTTTGTACCATTTTATATTTTATCAAAATAACGATCTAAAATACACATCCATAGTTACAAAAGAAAAGCTTCTTTATAATTGCCGAAAATTGCAAAAAATACATAGTTAGTCCCTAAATTTAAATGTTATCGAGCATTGATGTAATGCATTTGGAAGAAAAAAGACAATTAAACAGAGTTCTAATAAAAAACCCAAAAAAAAAAAAATGACTTACAAGAAAAATGGGCGAAAATTTAGCTCTCTTTTTGTAAAAAAAATATTGTGGAATTATTGCCTAGGAGACTTGAAATTGTGCGGAAGCAATATAGTCACTTCACAATTGAAAATTATTTTATTTATGTTGATGACTTTGAATGTGAAATAAAATTATTTTTGAATTAATTTAGAATTTTTATTTTTTCGTAAATATTATTTTTTAATATAACAATTCACCATTAAAGCAAATAATACAAAAAAAAAATTATTCACTGATTTATAATAGCTATTTGTGTATTAAGAGCGCAAAGTGGGACATTGTCGATTGGGAGGTTGTTGCCGCGCTCCTAAGTCGCGCGGCATTCTTTTGAAATCGACAATGTCCATTTGCGCTCGAAACACACACAAGATTTTTTCTACAGTCACTACAATGGAGTCATGAACCATAACAAAAAATAATAAGTTTTACATTGCAGGACATTTTGTTAGGTTATGTAATGTACCGATAGAGCAATCATATGTCAGATTGACTTGTGAAGGTAATAAACGTGTAGGTAACGTTAGCGAGCTCTGGAGCGACAAAGTAACATTTTGCGTTGACAAAAGAGAGCGCATAATACCTACTTTGTATAGCGACTGTAGAAAAATTAATATTTATTATTGTTTATATTTAATGTTTCCCTTATTCATAATTAACAGAATAAACTTAATAAATAAATTGTTTATATGTTAAATCATATTGAAAATAAAATTAAAATATAAATTTTAAAGAAAACATAAAATATTCATACATGACTGATAAGTTTTTTATAGAAAAATATATTTTAAATGAGTTATCTGTTTTTCCTGTCAACCTGAACGAAAAGTCAAAGTTTTAATAGTTTCTGACATTTGTTTGAAATATTATCCTTGTTGTTTCATATAAATTTTAGACCTTATTTAGTGAGACAGTCAACACTGGATTATATGACGCATACTTATTAATAAATTATAGTTTTATTTTTATTCACGGAAAATTATTTTCTTAAAATATATATCTTCAATTTAGACAATATGCTTAAATATTTTTATTTTTCTGTACATCACAGTAATAGATAGAAATATGTATAATATAAGCATTTCTTCATTAAACATACATATATAAATATAGTTTTTACAAATTTCAATAAATTGTTGTTTTTTCTGTATATTTATACTTCGATTGACAAGAAAGATAATTATCAAGAAGAAGAATTTTCATCAACAATTTATTTTAATGTTTCTGCAATAATTTCTGGAACTATAATTGAGTTTCCTAACATAAATGAATATTGTTATACTATTTGCTTTAAAAGCAAATATTTAGGTGAAAAAACTAGTTTTAAAAATATTAATAGTGTTATTCAAAATAATATTTTTAAAATAAAAGCATTTTTGAAGTAACCTGTCAATAGTTGTTCATGATTTAGTTGTAGCTCCTGGAGGTTATTTGTAAATTGAGTAAAATATTGATAAACGCTAGCAAAATATTTCGAAAAAACTTTATTACTTTATATTTTTATTAAAATTCTTAATATTTATTATTAAGGTCTATTCTAATTCTTTACAAGCACAATGTGAATTTTTTCTTATTTTAAAATAAACTTACCTTTGATATAGAAAAAATTGATTGTTTCTTTATATATTTAATCAATAATTTATTGTTAAAAGCTATAGTGCAACTTTAATTAAAAACAAGATTACTTTTTAAATAAAAATCACAGTATTTCAAAGTTAAAATATTGATTCTGGTATAATATGATTGTAAGAAAATAAGAAAATTTAGTTTGATATATTATTAATATTCTCTGCGTTGTAAGAGAACCGTGTATCATCATATGGGTAAGTACACGATTTTATTGCGTTCGATTTTCCAAAGTTTTCCATATTTCGAAATGAAAAATGTTATAATTTCACGCGGTATTGAATTCCACTAGATGAAAGAATGATACCACTCATGCGTGTTTCTGAATATGCAATAAAAATCACTCTATTATTTGCCAAGCTACTGGCATCTTACGATATTTCTTCAAAAATTTACATTTTATGCACATTTGTCAGAATTTTGTGAGAATGTTTTAAAATATGACTATTTCAATGATCTCATTTAAAAGGTATAATAAAATATCAAGAATAGATGTTATTAGGGTATTATTAATAAATTTTCCTTCATTTTAAAAATATGAATGGGATACAGGGATGTTTTGAGTAATTTTTGTTTAAAATATTTCTTGATAAAGGTTAATTATGTTTACTGCCGGGGATGAAAGGAAGATAGTGGTTGTTGTAATATGGGGAGCATTAGATATTAAGGTACCAGCACGTATGTATGTACATGTCCAAATTAATTGTCGTGTACGTATTAACAAGTGATTGATTACTTTATCGACATAAGGTATAGATTATTTAAGTAGAACAATACACAGGGTATTTGGATTCCTTAATACACACAATGAAGATCATTTATTTATATTGCAAAAAATTTAAAACACAATTAATATATTTTTATTAATTAATTACAATTTGTCAATTGCGGAATTTATTTAATATACAGAAAAAACCGCTTATAACGGTATAGCATGAGAACAGCAACATCGGTCGTTTTAACCGATATTTCAGGACAATAAAATTGAAGGTAAAATAAAAAAAAACTCATTTATTTAGTTAATTCTGTATTACATGTTAATTTAGAAAGATATAAGAAATTATAAAAACTTAAAAATTCGTATTTTTAATTCTTTTTATAATTAAAAAAAAAAATTAAATTACATTTTTATTATTAAAATATTTTCAAAGCTCAAGTTGTAGCAACAAACTTGAATAAATAAATTTTTTTTTTTTAAGNCCCACCTATATATATATATATATATATATATATATATATATAATATAACATTTTAATACCGAATATAATAAGAAATTAAATACAATAAAAATTGCGAAAGCTGTTACCATAGCAGCGACTTAAAATCTCTGGTATATTCATGAACCTAATAAGTTGTTATACAAACGTAATAATGAAGGCTTATTATAATATTTTCCATATTTCAATAATTCAACGTTCTTTAATAAATATAAGAAGGATAACGTATATTTTAAATTATATATTATACAATAGGTACGTAACATCAAATGTATATAGAAAATAAAATGATTATATGTATTTATCAAATGCCATAACCAGTATGATTTTCCTGTTTCGAATAGCCTTATCCGAAATTCACCACAGCAACCGGAACCACAGACGTAAATGAATTGCTAACAGAAATTGAATATAGACCATGGACCCGTTATAACATACAATAACTAGAAACTTCCAACTAAACAATAGGGTTCAAAATTAATATTACTATATAAAGTTTAAACAGTTAACATGATGTTATCAATAATATAAATTACTATGCTTATACATTATGTATCATTTAAATTCATGAATTTTCAGATTCATATACTTTCAATTCGGGAATATGTATATGTATATTTTTAATTTTGAAAACAAACTATATCTATAAGA
>NEEE01004621.1:24167-40682 GCA_002278615.1 Pogonus chalceus | reverse complement strand
AAACTGCAAACTTTAAATAGTTTAATTATTCTTATTTATTTAAAAAATATTATAGTTCTAATGAGTAATCTCTAAAAAAAGCTATAAAATATTTTCTATTTTTAATAAAACAAATTATATTTAAAATTTATGGGCTCTTAGCTAAGTATGTGAATTTAAAAAAATTAACATACATTTATATTTTTATTTATAATTTTAATATAAAAATAGATAAATCTGAGTAAATTATTTGATATTTGAATTTTTTTTCATTAATTTATAGATATCTCAAATGAGATTAAACATTTATTAAGATGCTTATATATTCCAATAATTTCAAGTATTATTCAAGCATTTAATGTTTTATGAAGAAAAATTATCTTACTTAAAAAAAAAATGAAAATCCTGAAGCTTCATTGTTGAAATCATAGTAAAGACTAATAGTAAAACTCTTTTTTCTATCCTTCATTCGCTCGCTAAAACTCTATTCACAACATCACTTTCTAATATTCTGTTCTTAAGGTCCTTGAGCAGCAGAGGTAGTACACAGTCTAATTGAGCTCATAATATGAAGCGTGCTGTCTGTGTACTACTAGTAGTTGTTGTATCATGGTCTGTGTGGTAGCTTGCTTAAAATTTTGAGCTCAACTAAAAATGTATATCTACCGTTATAGTAATAAATTCTTTGCTGTTCAAGATCTTTCAAAACAATTTTAATACCCTTGGTTAAAATAATGTTAAAAATATTCACTTTCTTTGTTTATATATTAATGCTTTGTATATTATTAATACTACGTGAACTGCAACCAACATAATTCTATCTAACAAAATATTTTTTTATTTAAAAAAAAAAAGGTATTATTGAAGGCTGTATGAACAGTAAAGAATCTGTAGTTGTCCAATTATATAAATAAGTCTTTAAACAATTTAAAATAGTTGATATAATTTACATTTATACCAATACGTAATAAATAAAAATGTAAAACAGATTCTGAAGTAGTTATGTTGCAATTATTAAATGTGAATTAAGCGGGAGAAGGAACTGTAGTAAGTTTCGAATAGGATTTACATTGATTAGTAGTTGGAAGTTAGGAGGTACCTACCGCATCTATTAGTAACTAGATAATGATGTAAATTGTTTGTATGTTGCCGTTTGATAAGCAAATGTTCGGAATGACAATAACTAGCTTTACATTTATTGAGAATTACTGACCATGAAATGAGTAATTGTAGCATTCGGGCTAGGCAAGATGTTATCGTACATTGGATTACTGTAAAATATGCTCCTATGTTCTTTGGTATTAAATTCGATAAAGCATATAACAATTTACATTAACAAACATTATCATTGCAATTATTGTACTTACTATTGTAACTATGTTCTCATAAACATTTATTTATTGAAACCAATTTCACTTTAGTATAAACAGTTAAATTTTCTTGTGTAAAACAATGCAAATACATATACAGTGGCTCACATTATAAGTCGGGCATACCTTTCACAAAAACTATACTTTAAACACTTCAAATTAGTGAAATATTTTTATTCTTTATTATTTTAACTATTTTTATGGTAAATTATAGAAACAAAATAAGTGTTTTCTAAGTCGCAATAACAAAATTAAAATTCAACTATAATTAGAAACTACAAAAGTCGATTTCACACTCCAAGTTAAAGAAATTGATAATTCTCAATATAATTTTTTTTAAATCATAATAAATATTTAGTGAATACGCTATTTTGCTTCTTTCTACACAGCCTTAAGTTTCATTGACATTGATTCCACAAGTTTTTGTTTACAAAATAACAGCTCAATTGCCCCTCACTCTTTCTGTAAATCATTTTTCTAAGCTTCCTTATTGGAATTCAGTCTAATTACCAATTTTATTCCCAATATATCCCACAAATGCTTTATAATATTTAAATTTGAGGACTATTTTAAAACTTTTCGGCAATCATGAATTTGTATTTTGGGTTGTCCGATTGGAACGATCCAAAATGTTTAATTTTAAATTGTACATTTGATAAATATTTTTTTACTCATTGTATTTTTAATAAAATGCAATTTTTTTTCCTAAAGCTGTTATATTATATCAATTAACGATTTAAGTAATTAAAATAATTAAAAAAAACAAAAATCACTCTTAAAAAAGACATTTCCGACTTTCAATTTGAGACACTGTAGTTTCTAAATAAACAACAGTTTATTTTAAAAATATTTGTTAAATATATTGTTATGTTTTTATTTTATTTAAGGATACGAGCAAGATGAAATGTATTATAGTTAATAAATATTGCAAAATATAATCTAAACAACAATGTTTATAACTTCAAGCTTTTAGTTTTTAATATTACCATGATTTTAATTCATAAATATATTTGGCACAATAAAATTTTTAAACTTGTTTATATATACTAAATATAAACATTGTTTGTTAATAAGAAAAAATCAAATAACTTCACTTATTTTTATCTGACAGAATTTCACAAACATAAAAGCAAACTTTTTATAACATGTAAATCCATAAAAATGTAAAACAAGAGCAAAATAAATAATTATATCAAACATAAATATAAAACCACAAATAAATATTTTAATATATTTATTATAAAAAAAAAATATTTATATTTATTAGAATTTATAAAATAATAATATAATAAATTTATTGATATTAAACGCCTATACATACATAAAGAATTTTTTTTTTATTGAACATAACAATATTCCATTAACGTTATTACAAACTAAATTTCGTAGTAATCTCGCAAAATGATTTCATGGAACCTAGAACTACAAATATTAAAACGCAATATAGCACCCTCATATTGCCCAGTATCTTGAGTTTAATACAGTTGCCCATATCGGTACTACCTACTGGTATCATAGTAAAATATTGCATGTTTCAATATTGATATGGTCCATAATACGACAAATACTCAATGAAAGAAATGACGAAGGGTGCAAAACTAGGGGCGTCAAATGATTGACACTAAACCATCTTCTATCTTGGGTTTTATTTGGTGACAGAATTGGCAGCAGGAATATAGTGAAATATTCTATGCAATATGATTTTGCCTCGTGAAAAAAATGACAATCGATGTTGTTGCTGCTGCTGCTGCTGCTTTTTGGATGATAGATACTTGCAAATATGTTAGACAAAACCAATTTAAAATTTTCTCTACAGATGTAATAGAATGCAATTTATTTTTTTATTTTAATAATTTTTATCTATGATGCTTTGGAATTTTCAAATATAACCTTACTTTATTTATGCACCCTCATCAAAAACTTGCTGTTTTGCTTTTGTTACGATATATAATGTAAGTAAAACGTAGATAATATAAACTTGCACTTGAAAAGTTGTTTTTTATCAGAATAGTATATTCTGTAATAAGCGAGTGTACAGCTCTACAACAGCAGAATAGCCATTCCAAACATGTTACAAACTATACTTTAATTAAATATTCAATTCAATTAAAAAAATATATAACTAAAAAAAGCATTTTACTAATTATTAAATAGCTACTATAGTATAGTTCACAAAAAGTCGCTGTTGCGCAATAAAAGCATATGTTTTAGTTTCGACATACGTTACCGTCATTTTGATGTTCTGAACATATGTGACATATGTGTATAATGTAAAGTATGTCGTAGCTTCATTCGGAAAATAATTTTGAAATTCCCGCGTATTACGTTTCTATTTTCAGTAAGTTTTCAAACTGTTTGTGAATATTTATTGTTGTCAAAGTTTAAAATTATATTTGCAAAAGCATAACAGTGAATTTATGCTAATATTTTGATAATTTTAAATTTTAATTACATCTTCTGCTAGTAGAGAGGTAAATTACTGTTATAAAATTGTGATTTTAAATAAAAATATTAATATACAATTAACAGAGAGAAAGAACTGCATTAGAAGAATCAATTTCAACTATAATTAAAGGAATTTTTAAAAAAGAAGCGTTTTGTCCCCTTAAAACCAAGAACACGTGCAAGAATATTAAAGAATATTGAGAATTTTGCATTAGTCTGCCATTCGACGTATTCGAAAGTATTTAAAGCATTTATATTTAAATTTTGTCAAAATATTATTGACTATTAATCATTTTAGACTTAAACCATGTCAAAAAGGATATGTCATTTTTGAAGGATAAAACAAAGTTCGGCAAGACGGTATCATGTAAACGTACAATTATTGCGCAACAGTGACTTTTTGTGAACTATACTATACATGCCGAATTTTGAGAATATGAGTTAAATTTAATATAAAATTCATATTACACCTTATTAAAATACTAGTGCATGAATAATACCTCACAGTTATGAAGAATGCAACTATTCTATTTTTTAAAATTATACAAAAGGATACGAAAAAATACTTTCTTAACTTTTAATAGACAAGAATTTTATTTATTATTTGACATTATATTAAAACGTCGCAAAATTTATCAAAATTATAATAAAATTAATTAATTCAATGAATTTGTAACATTATATTGAGATTATATTTATAATATTATATTATTTGTGTAACATTAATAACATGATATCTATGGGTAATTTGAAAAGCCATGTTGGCTTATGATATTCGAACGCCGCACCAATTACCAGTTCCATCCCGCAAATTGAATTAATTTCTAATTGCGTATGGATTATGTGTTCTATATTTTCATCATACATTTTTTTTGTGAAATAATGAACAGTTTATGATCTTATTATATAATTACGTTTAAATAAATGATTTTATTGTTAAAGAAAACACATTAAAATAGAATTGTTTTGTTGTAAATGTGAATTGATAAAGTAATCTTTAAATAAAATTTGAATAGCTTTTCATTGATAAATATATCTTAATAATTACATTTCAAAGCAAAATGATTCACCATTTTTAATTGTGAATGAAACAATAAATTTTTGCAACGCGTGTTAAATAAATAGTATTAAAATTTATGAAAAATCAATAATAAACTCACAAAATTGAATGTATATGTACCATTTCGATTCTGAACACCTCTCTATATACATATATGTATATATGTGATATGTACATACATATTTGTTCGGATAGCAACTTCAAAAACATATAAATCTAGAATACCGTGAATTTTCAGTTCGGTGTTTTTACAATCACCGACGAATATAAAGCGATATGCAATATAATAATTTATCATTTTGAACAGCATATAAACCGAACGGGTAACGGGTAACGGGTGACACTCCCATTCCAGTAACGTAATCGAAATTGGTGTTACTCGATGGACATTGTAATCACCGATTTATCTTAAATACTTCAGATATATAGGTATCAAAACACAAGATAATAATTTACTACTTTTATTCTTTCTTTGGTATTTTATTATGTTCAAAATGATTTAGTATTTTTCATCAGAAATAACAGAATCCGAAAGTAAAACTGTTTTTTAATTATTTATTTAATATATAAAACCAATCTTAAAACAAAAGCTTTAATACAAGGATAAAATTTAATATTTTGAAATTTTGGTATATTAACATCATAGATAAATTTTATAAATAAGAAATAGTTTGTTTTCATTTTAAAAATTTGTGAAATTAACAAAATGCACAAAAAGGAATAGACATACTATGTAAAGCAAGTAATAATAATAAACGCATGATTTCAAAATATAGCACCAAGGAAATAAAAACAATTCGATGGAGCAATTTTCAAAATACCTCTAAAAGGCATTAAGAATAAATTTCGTCAAGTACGAGATGAAAATTCTGTACAATTTTGACGACAGAAGTATTTCAACTGCAGTTTGAAAATATTATTTTTATTTTTAATCAATGATGAGAGATATTATTAACAAAGTATAGCCCAATAGCGAAACTCGTTTTATATTCTTCTTCCACTTGCTAAAACTTTGGTCACATCATCACTTTCTAAAATTATGTTTTAAAAGATCTTGAGACAGCAGAGCCGTTCTCTAACTCACGTTCACATATTTAAAATGTTATTAGATACTTTTATTATTAAGGAAGACTCCACTCTAAAGGTTTAAAAAAATCTACTATTTTGCATAAACCTATTTTTTATACTGTCTAGAATGACACTCTAAAAGGGTTTATTGATATTCGAAGTCATTGCAAAGAAAGAATTGTGGAGCCTGTACAATACGTTAACTACAGTACTGAAAACTTTAAACGCGTTTTTCTTGAAACCAAATTTTTCAAACTGGGTGCCACTTTATCTCGGAAACCATTTTATAAAATCGTGAAACAGGATTTTTTTGATATATTAATTTTTGTATTTTTTATAAACATATTTATAGTTTTCAAAAAATCTTATGCTTCAGTTTAAGAAAATCTAAACGATTTTGTTCTACCTTGTTTAAGGACTGGTCACGACTGGCACCCATGAAGGTGCCTTTTTTTGGAGGTGTCTGATCCCGAAGGCTACCATAGCTCTAAATATTAATATTTTTACTTTAAAAAAATTTTCTAACAAAAATTAAAATACATGCAATAATATTGTAAAACAACACTTTAAAAAATTTCTAAATAACGCTGTTTTTTGAGCTGTCAGTGTGGAGTCCCCTTTTAATTTCTTACATATTTTTGTAGAATATATTTCTAATTTTGCGATAAAAGCAAAGAAGTAAATTGAATCTTATAAATTATGGAATTTAGTTGCAAAACTAACAATTGATTGAAGTATAGTACACAGTTTACAAGTTTCTCAGACACCGGTGACCGGTTTAGAAAGTTATAAGCCCAATTTTGTGAACTAAAATTCCTTCACGAGTAGAGCGCATATGCTTTGTCGGTTAGAATTTAAATTGCAGTACCCCAATAAAGTGCAATTCCGATTTAAATTTCAGTATGTAGGTCAAAATATGTTATCTATGAAATTATAAATAACTGATATAACAATTTTGAAAAAAAGTAAATTAAATTACAATACAATAAATCAGGGGAAATGAGTGTAAGGTAAATGAAATTTAGGTAAAAATATATAGTCCAGCACTGAATTCGCATTCGAAATACAAACATTGTATTGGTTTTCGAACCTGGCTGGCACCGTTTGAGTTATGTCTGGTATCACGCTCCGACATATCTATGAATTAAAACTTAAATTTACTGTTTGTTCGTGTGGTCACATAAATATAAAATAATGTTGCTGCACACACTAATACACTTAACTAGTATAGCATGCCATGCACATTCACAATCATATAATGTGTATATTTTATACGGTTATGGGATTTAATGTTTTTAGAATGCATGAACAACAGGGATATTGTTTTCACTATTTTTGTACTCACAAATTTAATCTTGTTTTTGTTGATATTTCACACTGAATACAGAATGTTGAATTACGTTCAAATATAGTTTAGTTTTCTATTAGTTGCCTTCCAAACATTTCAATACCTGTATGCTTCATTTTTAACATGTTTACCTATTTGTTTCTTTATGCTTTCAGTTTATTTGTTCGTCTGTCAATACCATATTTATCTGTTAGAATTATTACAACAACAAAATATAATACGAATGAACATACATATGTATATTGTTATTTGTAGATTTGTCCGCAAATATTTACATGATTAAAACAATTATTTATAAAAAAAAAAACTGACAAAATAATTCCATTTAAGAANATATATATATATATATATATATATAGTATATGTTATTATTTTTATGTATAGTTGAAGTTTTGAATAATAGTCGTCACCACGAAACAATGTAATTGTGTAATCATTGTACATCTATATGATATCGTCCCCGCAATCTAAAATGTTTAACGTGTTCCGAAAAAGCCGTTGTTGCTTTATATATAAACGATTTATATAGAATTAACTAATATAAACAAAAGATGAAAAAGATAATAACGTATGTCGAAGTTAAATATTATTATGTAATTACATTAATTCGTGGCGACGACTATCCGTTAAGCCTAGAGTATTTTAAAGGTAGATACTTCGAATAATATGTGGCAAATAAAAACAATTTTAAATTGATTATTTAGTTTTGCCAAAAAGTAAACGAATATTTTTTTGAAATAGATCTTTAGTATATTGGACCGCTTTCTAAATTTTAAAAAAATACTTCTATTGTCTTATAAAGCATCTCAAACTTTATTATGGGACAAATAATAGCTTCACAAGCACGTGCATAGTACACATTAGTCAATTTTGAATGATTTGCATTGTCAACTCTAGAGTTTTCTTTAAAAGTATAAATTTTTGATAATTACTTATTATATGTCTGGCTGTTTGAAAGCTCTGAAGCACTTATTAATAAATCGTAGTGTGTTTGCAGTAAATCAGGAACAATAGATGACAACAATTCTATTTTATATTGTTTTCTAGAAGAAACACATATTTATAATTGTTTTAAGTTTGAAAATCTCCATTATTCTGTTAACTTTTCTGAATAGCTTTTCAATAATAAACTTGATGAATGCATCAATACCTCGATCGTAAAAGATAATCACTTTTGCTGTAATATCATTCAGATTCTGAGCTTAACTAGAATTAATACTACCTCTGGTACTACAGTAACATATTCTTTGCTGCTCAGGGTCTTACAAAACAATTTTAGAGTTTCATACCCTTGCTATTACTAGTCCCATAATGTAATTTGGCATGCTTCATAAGAACATTATAAGAATTTTTTAAGCATTTTTTTGCTGAACCGACTAAGTGTAGCGGAGCTACTACAACACACAGAGCGTTTTTTTTTTTGTAAAAGTTGCAAGTAAGAAAAATGTATTTTTATTTTTATTTTTGTCGAAACTTCAGCTAAATATATCGGTAACTAAAAATTAATTAAAAACGATAAGAATTTAATAGAAAAATTAGAAAAAAAATTACTGAAATAAAATATTTAATTATTTTCTTTTTAGTATTTTTGAATGGGTAATGTAACTACATATTTAAAGTCCAATAAAAAAAATGGATATTAAGTAGAAATGATAAAATGTACAGAAATATATTTGTTGACGAGGATTTCAATTCACCCTACTGCAGTAAAATATCAATAAAAACGAAATTAAATTTGCGAACAAAAAAAATGCAAAAAAATTTTTTCGATTATTACAAAATAATATTACACATTCATAAATAGAATAGGATAAATTATTAATTAAAAAAAAAAAAAAACTATTTTTAAGCATTTTTTAATAGATGTCTTCTTGTCTATTTTTTTAATATTAAAATTCTATTTTTGAAATAGAATATTCTTATAAATTAGAAAATCATTTTCAAAATTAAAAGATTTTTTTTATTTTCTGTTTAGCAATTAAAATCGGGCATTATTTGAAAATGAAATCAATTTATATTAATTTACACAAAACAAATAAATTTATAAAAATATGTATAATACACAATGAAAATGTAATTAAAAAACAATTTATAAAAACAATTGATAAAGCAAAGAATAATAAAAATAAACGAATGTAAATAAATATAACATAAAATACTTGATAATTTATTACTTTTAATTTGGACAGTTCACACAATGTAAATTGTGAATAGCGTGGTCCAGTTTTGATTCCATTTTTGACTCGCCCTGTTTTCTAATTAAGTTAACATTGGACTACCGCCTGTAAACATTTAATATGTATTACATGAGCGAGATGAGATCTTCGTACTCCTGGGTAACATAAAACACACATATATACATTGTGAAATACAAACGCATGCGCATTGTTATATATACTAGATATAATACAAATTTTATTATTTTTTTGATAATATATTTATAAAAATTAATTTTATATCAATTGAGGTTTTCAATATTTTATTTTAAATGTGTTTTTGAATTATTAAACTAAAAAAAAATACTTTTCGCAAATTTTAATGCTTAATAAATTTAGAATTTGTTAATATTATGATTAAAATAAATATGTTTGATTTTGAAATGTACTACTTAATATATAGTTTGAATGTATCATATGATACTGCATTTATTTATTTATTTACTATGTTTGAATGTTTAAAATATCAATTAAAATATAAATTCTAATAAATCCAGACAAGAGGTGCTATATGACTTTAAGTATTAATTTAATATTATCAAATTGTCAACTACCAAACAATTTTGATGATTAAAAAAAAACAGTCTTTGTTTTTGTTTATTATTTACTCCCTCGCAATGTTTTTAGCAAGCAACCAAATTTTATATAAACCCTCTTTGTATATATTTATGGAACCCTGTCCTCCCTATTAACGGGAACTTAGGGCAATATTTATTTTGACCCATAGGAAACCGCGTCTCTAGTCCAGAAAATTTAACAAATTTAATACCAAATTTATTATATTAGATTTATTTTTTTCCTGTTATGACGTGATTTAGTGTCTCAATCATTTTAAAACGACATCTAAAAATTTTAAAAATGATCATAATTGAAACTTTAAACTTGTTTCAACAAGTATATTTTTAAAAGTTCTAAATTAAATTTATAGGATAGCCAATAATAAAATTCAGCTGTTTTTTTTTAATTATAAAAGGTTATAATTTAATTATTTTATATCAAATTTTATTAAAAATATATTTTCTATAACACTTGCTATATTCATATATACTTGAATATTCGGTCATGCGCAGGTAAAATTTCCAAATTATATAATTCTACTGGGAATTTTCAATTTGTGTTTTGATACATTTTTTGTGGTGCATTAATTTCTCATTGTTAAAATTATATTTTTTGTTGCTAGACTAATTGTTTACTATTATTGATTTAATTCAATAATTATTGTTGAGTTTTTCATGTTTTACTCTCAAATTTTCAATAGATTGATACATTGTATTGTAATGAATATACATTAAAATTTAATTTACTTGAATCGTTTGTATAAAACTTTACAAAAACCTGTTTTTACTAAACAATTAATTAATGTTCTATTTTGTTCACATATCATGTTAAAAACTATAACTAAAGTAAGACAGTATTACAATGTGTATAATTGTATAATCATATATAATATGATATTCACAATATCAAATAATTATAATTTGTAATATAATATTTACTGTATAAAATTTAATTGATTTAAACAATGCTTTTATGAACTAATGATATGCATAAAATATTATATATGATTATATTTCACAGTTAAATTATTATGATCCATTGTTATACGTACTGTATAAAAACCGATGTTAATAACATATAATGGCTACTTAGTATTGTTAATTCATTTCAATGGAAATAATTATAGTATTAAGGAATGGATTAGCATATTTATTTAATTTTCCAGTTTAGACTTGAATAAAAAATAAGTTTATTTATTTTTTCATTGTGTTTTAAATTTAAATAACGTTTAATTTTTAGGAGATTACATATAATTACAAGGATAATTATTTTTAAATAGATTCTGATAATAATTTTGGTGTTTTATTATTGTCTTAAAAATTTTAAGTTTATGTATATTAAAAAATATTTAAAAATGCTTTTGTGCAACTATTTAATTCTCAAATAAACTTTAAAAGAAAGCACTATGAACAAGTTGATTGCTATAAATTACTTAATAATATAAACAAGTTAGAAAATATTGGCCGGGGTAAAAAATTTTAAAATTATTTAAATGATCATTAAATGGCTGGTAATATAATTCGATTTAGTTTTTGAAGTAGGCCCTCACTCATAAATGTACAGTTACCTAATAAATGCAACTTGGACAGCTCGCTTCAAATTCTGAACTCAACTGATTCAAGGTCTTTCAAAACATAATTTCAGAAAAATGATGTTTTATTTAGTTTTAGCAAATAAAATAAGGATATAGTTTTCTTTTTTTTATTTACTGTGTTATTGGTTTGAGTTGATTCAGAAATTAAGGGATATACTTTGGGACTTCAAGTTTTGCTTTAATTCTAAATATCATATTTTATTTAAACGCAAGGTTTTAATAGTTATATGTTGTGAAAATTTTGAAAACAAGTTGCTACTGATAAATAGCTCAACTGAAAGCTTATCTCAGAAGTCATAGCTGAAACTTTACAATTTTATAAAAAAAAAAAACATTTCTATTTAAAACTCATTTTGGATTATTCTATATTTTACTAAGATAACGATCCAAAATAAACATTGACGGAAATAAAAGAATTGTTTCTCTACAATTGTCGAAAAATCTGGGCTGTATGTATTGAGAATAAAAATAATTATTCTAACACAGAAGCTCTGAAAAATGACTTACAAGAAGAATTAGGGAAAAAAGAAAAGATACAAAATAAAATCTTCTGTAAAATTGCTGAAAAATGCCAAAAATATATAGGCAGCCTCCAAATTTAAATTTTATCGAGCAATTATGGGATGCATTGGGAAGAAAAAAGACAATTATACAGAGTTATAATAAAAAAGCCCTGAAAAATAACTTACAGGAAGAATTAAGGAAAAAAAAAAGGATACAAAAAAAAGCTCCTTTAAATTGCTCAAAAGTGCCAAAAACATATAGGCAGTGTGTAAATTTAAATTTTATCGAGGAATATTGGGAAGAAACAGACAATTAGACAGAGTTCCAATAAGGATGCCTTGAACAGGAACTTATAAGATGAATGGAGAAAAACTAAGCTCTCTTTTTATAAAAATGGTTTTGTTATTTTTGAGAAAGACTAATCCGACTTTCAGTATCAGAAAAGTAGTTGCTTTCATTAGATTGTTGAATTGATACAATTCTATAAATGTGTATAATCAACATAGTACACTGTTCAATTTCATTGCATATGATCAAATAAAATCATCAAAATGACATGCAACATTGGCTCAAGAGGATCAGTCCAACCACAACCTAGCGATCACTTCAATTGTCTGATTAACAATAATCAGTGTATTTCTCTAGGGAATGCCGCTAATTATTGGTCCAATTTATGTGGTGCTAATTTTTGCGACACTCTAGGGAATACCAAAATGTCACGTCGATAATTTGTGGCGATGTTTTGTGTATTATATTGTTCAGCTTTCTACCCTAGGGTGTTGATAATTTACCATTCTCTTTTTCAGCGGAGATCGATTGCGTGCTGATATTAAGATGACATTTTGAGGTAATGCGTTCAGAAGTATGCTTTTAAGGTAATTTTTACCACTTACGTGGCATTTTCGGAACAGAGTAACCGATGAAATTCAGCCATTTTAAAATATTTTTTATTTGTCATTATAATAATAATAATAATTTGATATTTAATTTAAAACAATTTGTATGCAATTAATTAAAACTTAAGTATATCCTGTTGAAGTTAAGAAGTGTAATGTAACAAATTATATGAGGATATATATGCAGTGGTATCAACTAACACTCATTACAGTGAAGTTTGTTGGTTTAAGGTGGTTCTCGTTTTACGTTGCACGGTTTTCCTTTATCATGGTGGCCGTCTTTCACCACTAACCGTCCGTTGCGTCGCAACGACGTCCAATGGAATCCGATATCAGACAATTATTTGTGCGACGGTTGTTTGTGCTATGTCCGCTAGATGACACCAGCTATACTAGATACACCACGCGTCTGGGGCATACATTTTGTACTTTTATTTTATTCTAATTAAATGGTAACAGTATATTTATACTCAAATTATATTTAAATGAACATGAAACTTAATATTATTCTTTCTTTTCTATATAAAGTTATATAATTTTGATGTTTTTCTTGCATTAAGATGAATCAAAGCATATCATAGCACATAAAAGTTTGCATAAGAAAGAAATTAATTATTAAATACGTATATATGTTGAAACTAGTTTGTAAAATACATATAAAGATATATTATATTCTCTACATTTGAAAATGTACATATATCATATATTCCATAGCATTCTATAAGCTGTTAAGTTAAGAAGAATAGTATATTCTGTAACAAGATTAGATAAATGCATATTCAGCTCAAATCTTACGGTCCAATTAGAGCAGAATAGCCATTCCAAACAAATTTCAGAATATACTTTCTCTACGACTAAAAATTTAGTTGAATTTAAAAAAAGCTATAATTAAAGTTTGACAGATTTTTAATTTTTTAAACATATGTAAGATGTCGCCTCGGGTAGCTATTCCATCACAAGTGACAAAATCATTCCATTTCGCAAAATATAAACTTTTTATTATTGAAAATAAAATATGAATGAGTATTATTCTGTAGTAAGTAAGTAAAGAAAATAATTTCAGTTAATAAGTTGCATTGCTGCTAAATCTTAAAATATAATTTTATTGATTTTAACTTCATAAACTAATATTGAAGTTAATTTTAATTTCAATTATTTTATGAATTTTTTTTATAACAACGTAATATAAATCGAACAGTTTTTATTCTTTCATTGAACATAAAATTATTAAGTAAATAAAATTTTCAATTAATTAATGATACTCTATAAATAAAACGTAATTCAATTTTTTTGTTTTATGAATCCTTAATAATTTAATTAAAGTAATAATTAGAACTGTAAAACCAAATATTATAATGTGTTCTATTCTTTTAAATAAAAAGAAAACAGAAAATAATTATGCATTATAATTAAATATCGGTTACATGGAAAGATAATTAAGATGTGCTTCGTTATAACTTGAAATATTTCTTGCGTACATTTTTTTTTTTTGAGTTGTTTATGAATCCTTCATTATTGATATTTAGGAGGGGTTTATTAACGCGGTATTTATTTCATTTTTTTTATATATACGAGTATTTATTCATAAAATGTGTTGTTAACATTATTATCAACATCATTTAATACAAATAGCCCGGTGTTGGCTATTAAGAATATTAACTAGCTTTTTTAAAAATAAGTGTAATATCTTCTAGGCATATTGTAATTAGTTTGTGTACCTCCAGGGTAATTAGAAAATAGGCAATTGTTTGCTTAAATAGTATGATTTTAGGCAGACTTTTTGCACGAAACCCAAGGCAGTAAAAGCTTATTAAAAAGTATATAGATAAAAAGATATTTTTCTTTTTGTTCTTAAATTAGCGAATTTTTAAATAAGTTATCAGATAGTTAGGTTAGAAAGAGATTACTGAAAAATTGCAAAATATCTTTCGTTAGGAAATTTATTGTATTATGTTTATATATTGTTAAACATATTTTTTGTTTGGCACGATTTTTTGTAGAAATCTGGAAGTCTGTTATTTTTTTTGTAAACAATATCTTCTACTGTTAGAATTATTACCATTATTTTGAAAAATCTTGTTCTTTAAACATCGTATTAGTATAATGTAGAATTTTTTACAATATTCTGAGATGAAATCAGGATTTTTCACAATTTTAAGTCTAAAGATATTCAGAATCATTTTAATATATTTAGAAAACATCAGGCTTATTATATCAAGCTAGATTATTTTTCAAATAGTCGGGCGTATTGCAAAAAAAACAGTGCTCATTTTAATATACATATTTTAAAACTATGTATTAAAAATTATGAAAATTTTGTTTATTGTATATTTTTAAATAGCTTTACGTTTCCTTTGAACATTAAAGTTTTTATGATGCTGAGTTAATATTTTGTTTTATCAAGAGTGATAGAATAAGTAGTTTTTTCTTTTATAAGTTTTAGATATTAAATATAAATATTTGTTATAATTTTAAAACGTATAATAATATTTGTAAAGATAAAACATTATTGATCCCAGTTTTATAAGTTTATAAGAAATGTATATGGAAAAAGTAAAAGCAAGAATCTTGTCTATATGTAATATTATAAAAGGAAAGAGTATCACATATCATAGTTGAGTCTCCAGAGCATTTATTATCGATTATAAAATGAGCTACGCTACAAGCACTGTACATAATGGCTAGAGTTACGGTGTCGAGCATAAAAAGGTGAAGGAGCACTCTAAGATAAGTGAAGTACGCCCCGAAGGATTATCGTTTTCACCCGATGAGGGCAGCCATCAGCGCCATCATTGCTTTACATTCTACCGAATACGCGAGGAATGAGAAATACTGAATCACCTCGTTACGCCATCATTATAAATGACTAGATGGTACTTAATTAGATATTTTCCTGGAATATTCAAATTGTTCCATTTAATTGGAATATTGGGTTCAAATCATTCAATTATAATATTCTTATTGGCTATTGACAATGCAATATATAAAAAATATTTCTCATATATCGATACTCATGTTCTAATATGGCGTATCCCACAAAATTTGAAACATGACTTTTTCTAAAAAAAGGTATGATAATAATGTTTTGCAGTCTATGTTAAAGTCTAAGTGGTAAAAGTATTTATTAATTGTTTTTTTAAGTAAATATTCTAATCTGTTGTATCTCACATCCATAACCAGTAATTTGACAGTTAAATTTGACTTTTTCTATTTTTTTTTAATGAATTTAAAGATAGTACTAAATAAAATGAACAAGCAAGTAGTTACAAATATATTTTTTCTATATTTTTGCTTTAATTGTTTACATTTGCCCAGGGCTCAGATCGAAAGAAGGGTCAGAAATGCCTTTTTTATCTCAGTTATTTTCTTAATAATTTAATTAATGAATGTACGGAAAAAAGCAAAAAAAATACAATTTAAATAAATTTGTGATGTTTTAATCCATTGGGTTTTTATAAATATAAAATGAAATTAAAC
>NEEE01004540.1:30067-42943 GCA_002278615.1 Pogonus chalceus | reverse complement strand
ATACGGATACAGATCTTTCTTCTTACTCGGATATCCGCGGATACGGATACAGATATCCGGCACAGCACATTTGTTAATATTAAGAAAGTTTTTAACAAATACTTTATAAAATTTTGTGTGCGTGTAACAGTACACAGGGTCTCACTTGCACATGCTTTGTGTAGCCTAGATTGCAGCATTAAATGAAAATGTGTCAATGATAGCATCAAATTAATTTCTAAAATATTAAAAAAATAACGTTGATATAAGAAATATATTAACAAATAATTTATTGATTAAATAAGTTTAAAAATTAAAATATATGTAAAATTATTATTTATGCGAATATAATAAACATTAGTTTTACTCAAAAAAATAAACTAGAAACTGAGCGCAGATTCTGAAATTTGTTATAATAAATGTTTATACAGTGATTTTATTTTTAAATTTCAAACAATTAGAAAATATATTAAANCAGTGATTTTATTTTTAAATTTCAAACAATTAGAAAATATATTAAAAATAAACAGGTAAAACGCTTTATTTACGTTGCAGTATACCAGAGCTCAGTTTTAGTTAAAAATGAGGAAGTAAAAAGCGAGCGCGAATTCAAAAAGTTGTTATAATAATTTTTTATACAATGGTAAATTCGCGCTCTAAAAAAATTACAAAATTATAAACAATTAGAACAAATATTTTTAATAAACAGATATAACGCTTAATTTACGTAGTAGTATACTAAAGCTCAGTTTTAGTTAAATATTAGGAAGTAAAAATTTGTTATAATAATTGCTTATACTATGGTTAATTTCGCGAATCTCGTGAAGTTGGTACAAAAATAAAATAATAGTTAATAACTTTCTTGTTTGTTAGAAAAATTAAATTTACGGGGCGAAAAGGCATGAATTGGGCGCAAATTTTTTATATAAAAATTTGCGCTCACTTTCATTGTGCCTACTTCACGCACCTTGAGCTTCTATATTGAAACCATCATAAGATCTTTTGTTTTGGAGATTATATGGCAACTATATTCATCCCAACTTAACATACAATATCGTTCGATTGGTTTTAATTTCAATACTTTTTTTTTAATTTGAACTAAATATGCATTCATTCCGTGTTTCATGGCCTTTGATTCCAAATATAAGAATTCTTGAGGCACATACTTTTTTCTGCATAAGTGAATCTACGGACTCGTGGATTTATTTCAGTTTCGTGCATTTGCATATTTTAAAATACGTTGTCGGTCGGGGTTATGACACTCATTTTATAAACTTTTGCTCTTTTACAAAAATTCTCGGCAACTTCCAGACGTTCACTAAATTTATTTTTTAATTTTCGTAGTTACACCGCCTAATAATTCCAATATAAAACAGTGAACTGCAAAAAAAATTGTATATTACTTCTTTTGGGTACAGTCTTTGCATTACCTTATATATTTATATGGTGTTTTTAAAATTAATATTGTGCAATAATTCGATTTAAGTAAAGTGTGATGGCTTTCCGTGGTGTTTTAAATGCCAGGTGCCACAAAATTGTTGTCAGGATTCTCATCTTTGCTATTAGTATTATCAATGATCAATTCATGTCATGTACTTAAAGCACCAATTGAGTCATCAGCTTCGCAATTTGCACCGATCGAATGTGTTGCATTGAAGTTGTTTATGATTAATGTTGAATAAAGTCATTGCAAGTTGGATTTACATCATGAACTCCTTGACTCCAAATACTTCCTAAGAAGCTTTCTAAAGAATCTAGATTAAAGTTCTTTAAACACAAATGTTTATCTCCTTGTAAAATTTTTCAAATTAACTGAACACCCTTAATTGTTGTAATGAAATTTTTCACTAATGGTGGAATAATAGTATCGTTTGGGTTATGAATTTTTCACTAATAGTGGAATAATAGTATCGTTTGGGTTATGAACTGCATTGTTTGCAGCACAGCTACCGCATTCTTCCAAAATTTATAATGTGTGGTATCTGCAGCTATTGTAGCAGTCATTTTTTAGCATGTCTTTCACATTGAGAAGAGCTATAAACGCTGTCAAACAGTCTATCAAAAAATCTCAGTATTTTTTTAAACTTTACGAGATTTGCTGAGCCATAGCATAACAATACTACGAAATCAAATAAGAGACCGTCAACTGTCATAAAATTCTCATAACCTCGTTTTTGTTTCTTGAAATAAAAACTAGATGTGCAAGCAACTGCGCATTTTTACTGGGCACATTTTGTATAAAATTATATTTTATACGCAAAGTGTTTTAAATTTAGAACATGTTTTAATTTTTCTTGTAAGGAAAAATTTACAAAATTTGGTTTCAAGTTTTTATGTCGGCATGCAATGGTTAAAAACGATTTTAATTTTTTTAAATTTTGTTCTTAATTTTAAATGAAAATTTTTAACATGTTAAGCGGCTCTGATTCGTTTAATCAAAATAATGTTTCAAACAAACAATGTAAAAAAACTTACTATCTTCCATTTTGCTGTTGTTTTCTTTGGCTTATCACAATTATTCAATCGCGTGGCCAACACTTCCCATAAACACTCATGATATTTTCTTTCTTCTGCACCCAAAATTTTTTTATGTGAAAATAACGAATGTTTTTTCATAAATTGCACGATAAAAATTTTTTGTGCAGAGGACATTCTGCCTAAATGCCTAAATTATTTTCACTCATGCTAAGATCCATATATCTTACCTTGTTGAATATTTTCATAACAATGAATAAAATAAAAACACAGATTGATTCTTTTCTTCAAAAAATGTTTATTTTAGAAACTTTTGTACATTTCGGTTTCCATGCAACTATCATCAGAGTACAATGAATATATAAAATTGAAAACGGACTGTTATACTAACTGGATTGATAAATAATGGAAAGGGTGTGGGTGAAGACATTTTATAAAAGTTATAAATTAAAGTAAGAGATTTTCTAGCATTGATAAATCATTCTTTAATAATTTTTGTTTTTTTTTTATCATTATGGCTTCATATATATTTAATTTGGATGCATTAGATATATGTCTGATACATTTGTTATTATCTTTGCTGAAATGATGTCCTTCTTCTTGGTTATGAAGAGAAAGAGGTTATTTGAATATGTAGTGGTTCTTCCTATTACACATATGTTCTTCAAATCTAGTTACAATTTTGCATTTAGTCTGCGCAATGTATAATTTATTGCAGTAAGTACACTTAATAGAATAAATAGCCAATTTATCTAGATCACTAATTTCATGTAAGTTTTTACTTAAGAGGTATTTGGTATTAGCTTTTTTACTAAATACTGATGCAATATTGGCTTCTTTGAATAGGTTCTGGAATTTGTTGTTTAAATTTTTGACAAAGTTAGATTTTCGTCTGTAACAAGTTACATTGGTGAAGGAATTTTCGAAAGTGGTAATCAGCCTAAGAGATTTTTGATAAGTTTTTTTAATTAAATATACTTGTTAAAGATGATTTATCATAACCATTTTTAATTGCCACTTCACTGATATAATTTAATTCAATTTTAATTTTTTTTGCTGATAATAGTATGGTCAAAAGTCTATAGATCAAAGAATGAAAAACTGCAAATTTATGACTTATGTGTGTATATGAGAAATTTTGATTGTAGTTATCGGTATGCGTGGGTTTTCTGTAAATGTTAAATTCAAGGTTATTAGAATTTTTAATGATCTGTATATCTAAGAAGGGAATGCTATTATTTTCTTCAAATTCAGAAGTAAATTTGATGGTCTGGAATTTGAAATTCAAAATATTTAAAACCGTTTTGTCTGTTACAAATGCAGGTCGGTTATTATAACCTATGTCAAAAACCGAAGCAAGTCCTTAGAATTCCATTTGTTCATGAATGATCTAAACGAATTGCTGTAACAGGGAGCTCTGTTTCATTCTACATCAATTTGTAATAACAATTCATTGATGTTTTATGTTTACTTATTAAATTAAGAAATTTAAATAGTTTTTCAATAATGTCGGATTTTAATTTGAGATTTCTTGCACACGTTGAAGGTTTCTGATAGAGGGAAAGATCTTAAAAATTGTTCGGAGATAGCGATAGTATTTTGTACTATGACGTAAGAGCGTAAGGAAAAGTGATTTTTTGTTAAGACCAAAGCGATAAGAGTATTTTGATTTTAGCTTCGAGAAACGCAACTGAACTAAAATGAAAGTGTGGAGCACAGAGAGATAAGATTTTAGGTCATGTTTGATCCTAATAGATTTGGAAAATTATCCGCAGACTTTAGTTGTTACTGGCAGATTAATATGTTCTGCTCTTATTTCACTTTTCTTCATTTTTGACAAATCATATTTTATGAAAGATTCATTTTTGCATCCTTTTACAATTCAAACAATATTTGATTAAATTTAATTACATTTAGGTGAGTTCATATTAAAAATAATGAAAATAATCTGTTCTTAATCAGAAGTTTATACGATAGTGCAGTGAAATAAAGTCTCCATATCGTATTTGTTGCTTATTGAATCTTATATGCTTAATAGACTTCGTCAAGTGAGCCTATGATGAATTGCGCATGAATATATTTCTGACTTTACGCACCGCGTCACATGGGTGAAGGCTCAATCACCCTAGTTGGTTGCCTATAGTATGTTATTTCAGTAGTAGAAATTGTTTATTCTATTTGGTTGGTAAACGCAAAATGTCAGTAAGTATAATGGTGAATTAAACATCTTGTACAAAAATATTTATTATTCAGCCAAATAATTTTTCATTTCTTTTCTCCAGTGATTAAATAATTCCTGCCGATGACCACCATAAAGAACGTTTTTGGATAAAGAGGTCCTTTGAAGTAGATTAAAAAAGTTTGTCTTTGTCCATTCATGATTTTTTCTTGCGATTATCGTTCAAGACCCATTTTTCAACATTTGTTATAATTCTGAAGACTTTCATATTTAATAATGGATTTTTAGTTTTTTTCATATTTGAATTTATATATTTCTTATATTTTTAAATTAATTCATTATTAGAAGCAATAAATTTTTTTTAAAAGTGAATCATTAAAAAAAAAAATTGAAATTCTGAATTTTAGGGGTGTGCAAAATAATAGCAATTTTACTGAAATAAGAAGAGTACAAAAACTATAGAAAACTTGAAAGAATTAATAAAATTTGGTATTTCGAATATAATCTGAAATAGTTTCTTGAATGATATTTAATAATAAGAAAAATTAATATTTGGTATGGTATGCTTGGTTTTCTGTAACAGCGCAGCATCTTCTTAGCATGAAAACTACTAATTTCTGACACTTTTCCATAAGTATAGTGGCCCAAGCTATTTGTACAGTCTCCTACTTTTGTGCTATATTTGTTGGCTTATCATCAAAAACTGCCTTTTTGATATTAATCCATAAATTTTCAATTGGATTTAGCTTTGGCGATTGAAAAGGCATGTCCAAACATTGATATCATTTTTCCTAAACTATGCTTTCACTATCATAGAAGTGTGCTTGAGATCATGGTCTTGTTGAAAACCCACTTTAGAGGCATAGTCGTGCTTATTATATTAATATACATATTTGCTCCCATTTTATTCTTAATTAAGGATAAAGGACCTGTGCCGTAATAAGAAAAGCAACCCCAAATTTTTATATTACTACGGCTATGTTTAATCGTTTTGGTTGTTTAACAGGGGTTATATTCTGTTTTCTCGGGGCACCTGACATATTGCCTTAACCCAGATGACCCTTTTAAAAATATTTTAGTTGCATCCGTCCACAGGATGTTGCTCTACTTCTTCATTGGCCAACTAATATGTTCTTGCGCGAACTCGATTCTTTTTTTAATATTCTTTTTTTAATGAACAACGGAATCATTCTTGGACTTCTTTCTGGTAATTTGGATTTAGTAAACGTCTACAAAAATTTGAGGCGTCAATATCCAAATTAAAATCTTGCTTTATCTTAAATGACCACGCAAAAGGATTCCTTATAGCAAAATTGATATTTTTTTATCTGTTTTATCACATGTATTTCTTTTAGCCTCTGCTTTCTGGTTTCTCTTTCCAAGTAACTGCATTTCTTATAATTTTATTGGAACATGACGAGACTTCTCTACTTCTCTTATAAACTTATACGATTTAAATAGGTTTTTTCTTTTGAATCTGCAAGATCTTACCTCTAACAATTACAATACGCAATAAATATAAATTTTTAAATTAACGTATTGAAATCATCTAATATTTTGCTGGCGGTGCTATTTTTTTACAAAATCAAAACACATGCTTTTACTTATTCCACGCGGTGTTATAAAATAAGATATAAGGGAACCTTAATTTAAATATGTCATGACTTCATATTATAAGGCTTTTTGATAGTTTTCTAAATGCTACATAGGTGATGCCTACCAGAACGTAAGAAAATGATCATTTAATTGATAATTTTCTTATCATATCTATAAGCATTTTGTCTATCTTAATAAGTTGTCTCGTCAGTTAAACCTTCTCTACGTTTTCATTTTCCTCAACGAACTTTGCACACAGGCTAACACAAGTCTAGTAATTTACCTCCAAATTTCTCAAACGACTACTTCCACTCTCCAATTTATGTGAATCGTCGTAAGCGTGTAGTGGTTTAAAACAGTGACGTCATTTATGACGTTTTCGCTACGATCACAACAACCGTGATCGTCACGTTATTATAATTCTGGTTGCGTTTAGTTTCGAAAAATTTGGAATGAATTTCCTGTATTAACGTAATAGACTATGTGTTTTAGTGCACTTGGAGCGAATACATGGAGTTTCTGATTTAAGATTGAAGTCTGGTTATAAAAAGTTTCAGCTTTATTGTGGAGGTCCCTATTTTTCAATTTATGATCAATTTGTTTTGCATAAAAAAGCACTTGTACTTTTAATAAAAGTGTACTACAATTAACTAGAAAATTTTGTGCATTTTGCAACTTGGGCCACTTTATATAATTTAAATATCATATTAAATTATCCAGTAGAAATATATGTTCTACGTCGGCAAAAAATTTATCTTTACCTTTGTTAATATCAACAACAAAACACTCATTTGCTTAACGAAGAAATATTTGTTCCCTTTAACCGTCACTTAGTTCATCACAACTCAGGAACTGTTTGCGAAATTTGAAAATAGATGTGCATATGTTATTCTGCAACATCTTAATTCATTTTTTGATTTAATACATTTTTTGCTACTTTTTGAACTGATATGTACGCTCGTTGTATCGGTTTGTGTTGTGCTTTGACTTTTTCACCGGTTGTCTAAAGTTGGCATTGCCTCTTCCATTATTGTTACCGCAGGTGATGATTTCCTGGAAAATACGATTGGCTATTTCAGTGAATTTATCCGTGTTATATCATTATTTAATGGATTCGGAAGTCTGTTATATCATTTCGGTCAAAGTGTTTTTATTTACCCTAATATCGCATCAGGAATCAGCACGGCGCCGCTGTTATCAAGATTATGGCCGTTGTCAGTGATGTCAATTACTAAAGATATTCTCTTAAATATTTTTATTCAAAGACCTCTTAGTGAGATACTCAAAACAAAGTTTCTCAGAGAATCCCAAAGATAGCAAACAATTCTTATCGTGGCCATTAATTATTTTAAAAATAGTGGTGCACACATTCTTTTCTCCGATTAAAAAAATTATTAATCCCCAAATATGAAAGTGTTTTTCTCCAGAATTTTAAATATTTCGAATTACTCGACTGCCATATATTTTTGTTGATGTAAAAACTGAGTTTAAAGTGTCAAATGATTATTCATAAATTCTAGAAAATTAATTTTTGCTTCCGCTTGGAGAGTTCCACCTTTGACAAGGAAGCTCAAAGTTGTAGCAGTTGATCTTGAAAATAATTAAGCTGTTAATTTTACTTTCATCTTTTGTCTCCGGGTTGTAAATAGATGTGCATATTAAATTATGCAACATCTTAAATAATTTTTTAATTTTATACATTTCTTGCTAGTTTTTGAACTGATACGCACGCTTATTGTATCGATTGGTGTTGAGCCTTGAATTTTTCTAAGGTCGGCAAACTGGTCATCGTAGTATTTATTTTACAGTTAGTAGTGAAGGCATTATGGTGGCGAAAAAATTTGAAGAATTCCTCAAAAAATCTGTTAATATTCTCTTGTATTGGTCATATTTTTCAGTAAGGTCTGAATGATCTTTATCTACTGTTTTTTCGCTTATCTCTGAAAGACAAATAATGAGCCGTTGTAAATCATCTTGAGAATAATCCATGCATTCTATAAATTCGGCCATTTGTATGCTTCTTAAAGTTTCGTAAAAGAGATTGTGTGCTCTAATACCTGTTATAATAAGTACCTTTTAGAATTGACAACAAAGTATTCATACCATAAATATCGGCTTCAATAAGTGTATCATCGTGTCCACTGCCTTCTTGGTATTGTCTACGCAGAGCGGGGAGTAGGGTGAGAAAAAAGAAAGGGACTAGCATAGCTGCTGATAACATGGGTTTTTCTTTTGTTTGGTGTCTCAGGTAAAAGAATTTGAGCATAGTTGCTGGTTCTCACATTTTGCATACTCAATTTCTTTTGGCGCCTGCACTTATATTTAAAATTATAGCCACAGACATTCCCAGGACTTTATTATTGCAAATAAATAAACAACGATTTTTTTTTTTAACAAAGTACATTGAAAATACAAATATTTGTTTTAGATTTATTAATTCGTTTCAATTTGTGGTAAGTAGCCTTGGTAAATATTAAAAAAATGAAGTATTACTAAAAAATAATGTAATAATTCTGTTGTTGTTGATGGGCTGGTTGTTATTAATTATTTGAATTTGAATTATTATGGTTCGATCGTATTTTTTAATAAAAACGCACCTGAAATATGACTTGATAAGAAGATTTATACTAAACGCCGACAACAATGATGTAACGAAGCACAACATAAGGTGTTATTCTTGAAAAAGTCGCATTTTTTTCTATACGCAGCTTTAAAGGGTCCATAAAAGGACACATCAAATGACTGCATGCGATGAGAAGTAGAAGGTGGTAGGGACAAATACGGCTGGAGGTTTTTTTGCAATGGACGAAAAGAGAAATGTGGCTTGCATGATTATCCAATATTAATAGTATTGGGTTTTCTTCAGAAGGTTTGCAATGCTGTGTGAAGTGCTTGAGGCATTATAGGAGCATCAAGTATTTGAGCATTTATAAAAACCTCCTGTTGGTCCTTTATTTTCCAGGGTCGGAGTCATCCTCTTTCTGGAGAAAATGAACATTGGAGAAATGTATGCACCTGTAATACTCATGGTACATAGTAAAGTGATATTCTTGCCCCTTTCGCAACTATTTATAGATCCTACCCTTTTCTATTCCTTAGCAGCTAATATAGTCACTCGTCTGTGTCTCGTCAGTGTGTTTCGCGATTTGACTGAGCCACCGCCTCCGCACCGGGATGACGCAAAGCTAGCGCTTAGATATGTTGGCATTACACGTCCACTTTCGGTTTTCGATATTTTGTGATGATCACTATTGCCAACTGAATCTGATTGCATACATCTTCTCTATGCGTTGCTACTTTGTGGACAATTTCATCCTGGCTGGCTATACGTTCAAAGTGTGTAACAGTACATTATGTAGTATATGCGAGATTGACTTGACTTTGCCGCTCTCACCCTTGCACAGCCTTTGTTCTTCAGAGACATAAAGTAACCTTCTAGATGGAAGGTTGTTAGTGCGGAGCTGTTTGTTTCTAACAAATTCGGTTCCAGTCCACACATGCGATTTTGTTTTGTCGGAACCCAGGCCCTGCTGGTACTGTAATCGACCGCATCTTAAAGCCACTTGCTTATACCTCGTTTAAATTTGCTCTTTCCTGAATGTGTTTGGGTTGCCTTAAATTGCTAGACATTCCATTCTGGAGGGGAGATTCTTTGTTAGGGCTGCAGTACAAATATTGCAACAAAAAAAATTGGATTGCAAGCTCTCAACCTTTCGTGTCTGTTCCAAAAGATTACTGGTTTCTTCCTCCACACCCGTAAAATACCCAGTCCTCCATTTCGTAAACTCTTCATTGAGATATGTAACCATTTCATAATATACGACTTGATCGATCTGTCACATTCACCTAGGATTCTTCTGTCGATTCGGGAACTTTACATCCTATGGTATAAATGCGGGATAAGATAATTTCTAGTAAGGATTTTATTTCTGGTTAGGCTTTAGCGGCGCCTTAGATAAGTAATGCAGTCACTTGGGCAAGGTAAATAGGGTTGGCTTGCAGGGTCCGGTTACTTTATAGTCCAGGCCCAAGTATTTCAATTGATGCAGCTGCGACACCGTAGGTATTGGTTTACTACCAATCGCAAATAGCTCCCACTTCCGTGCAACTACTCTCTTGTAGTTCTGTCTGACCCATAACGTGGCACACATTTTAATGAACACGCTCCTCATGAGAATGTAGCTTTCGGTTTTTTTATTGAGCAAGTCCACCCTTATATTGTCATAGCTATTAGGATAATATAGCCTACGGACCCTTTGTATAGTCAAACCTTTCCTACGGACCCTGAGTGAAAAACTATATAAATAGAAAAACTTAACTTTGATGTCTAAAATGCTAAATTATGACGTAAAAATAAAATATTAAGAAAAAAATTTGTTCTAGAAGTATTTTTTGAAATTACAACTTTTTTTTTAAATACAAATAAAATTAATGAATTAAATGAATCTGATGGGCTGCTGTGAGTGTATTTATGTCCGGCTCAATGTTTGTGAGTAGCAACTGCTAATCCTCATGAGTACTAAGTTCTAATTGGTTTCTCTTTTTTGTGACGAGGCTAATAACGGCCTACCAAATAAGAAGACGGAAAAGCAATCTACAGCTTTTGCACAATAACCCATAATGCTGGGTATAAAATTGGGATTAGTTGTTGTAACCAGAAATTGTCCTATCCTTGTTTAAACATTGGTTTCAGCTCCTCATTTGTGGATAATTCAATAAGTTGTTCCTGTATTAATTTGTATTCATATGCATTTAAGCTCTGAGTTTGATTATTTGCAAAAAGGTTCAACACCCAGTCGGGAATATCCAAATAAAGAATGTCTTGAAATTTCTGGCTAAGGTCCGAATGAAGGATTGTTATGTGTTGACAATAAACAAACAAATCTTCCTCTCTTTTTTGAAACTGAGAACATTTTTCTGTTCCCAAGTTTTGTTTGTATAGCAAAAGTTTTGCCACAAAAGCAGATATTACACTTTTAGTTCTGATTTAATTTAATGTTTTACCTTGTAGTTTTAAATAAGTCTCGTTAAGTCTGGCCAATAAATCAAACTTATAAGCGATTCCATTTTTCGAGATAATTAAATTGTGCAGCAAATCGTTGTCTTTACTCTCCATGAATTTCAACTTTGAATCAAAGCAAATAGAAGCGATCCAAACATGCAATTTTAGATAACCAACTTACTTCTGTGTTAAGTAGTAAACAATTATAATCATTATAATTTTCCAAACAAAGCTGAGCAACTGCTCTAATGACATAATGTAGTGACTCATGCATACGTTTACTATAATTTTTTGCGATTAAATGGTGTAAAATGATACAATGTACAGATAATACATGCGGTATAACTTGTTTTAAGTATGCCAGGAAGCCTCGATGTCGTCCTACCATTGCCGGAGCACCATCAGTAGCAACGGAGATGATATTAGTCAAGGGTATAGCTTTTTCATCAAAAAACCTTTTTAATTCAGTAAATAACGTTTCAGCTTTCGTATCAGTTTCCAAACATTTAGCAAATAACAATTCTTGGAAATTTTGTTCTTCTTTTACGAATTTCACATAAGCTAAAAGTGAAGCTTCATTTCCTGATAATGTTGACTCGTCCAGCTGTATATAGAATTCGGATGTTTATAAAAAGTCATACAAAGAGTTTTCTATACTCTGAGTCATTTCGGTGATTCTTCTTCGTACAGTATTATTATTCTTTTTATAATATCGAAAATTGGTTTGCGCAACACGTAATTTACAGCTGGTAGAATTAGTTCTTTGTCAATTGTGTGCTGCTTTTCGGACTTCGTGATCATTAAAGAAACATTATAAGAAGCACGCAGTTCATCGTCATCTCTATGAGTTCTTGCAATGTCGGAGTTTTCAAATATTTTTCTTTGATTGTTTGTAAACACGTTAAATCTTTATTTTTTTTGTCACTATGGATTTTTATTAAATGTTCCTTAAGCTTAGAAAATTTCATTGAATCGTTTGCCGTGTCATTATATAGTAGACAGAAAGGTAAAGTACTATTTCTGGTGACGGAATTAAACTATATTTTAATATATGCATTACTGTATTGTCTGCAATTTTTTTCGGCTATCTGCGTAATAATAAAAAAAATTCCACTTCTCTTTGTCCAAAAGTCGGAAAATTTGTTGTATGCACTTCACATCTCGCAAAAGACGGAACTAAATTGTATATAAGATGCATCACTCTTTTATCGTTCATATTATAGACTAGTTGGTGCAAGTATCGACTCTATTGCGTTCGTGTATAAACCTGCCTGACTCATCGCGATGCTTGTTATCACTTGTATTTTATGCATCTTTCTATATTTTTATTTTACTTGGGACGTAAAAATCTCTAACCATTTACTCATTGTTATTTATTTTAATTTCCATATTAATTAAAAATGTGTCACAATTTTTTAATTTAAAATAAACCTTCCGCGGACTCCCTGACGTTTTTCAGGGACCCCCATATCAATTTTAATTTTTCACGGACCCCCTGAATAAGAACCCCTTGGAATCACGGCTCCAACCCATCAAAAGCCATGGAGTCTATTTCTATTTTTTCGGTATCTTCTACATTTTTTTCTGGCTAAGTTTTTATAGATTTTAGTACTTTTCCTAAAATAAATGATTTTAAGAATTACAG
>NEEE01004565.1:37219-61234 GCA_002278615.1 Pogonus chalceus | reverse complement strand
ATATATATATATATATATATATATATATATATATATATATTTGAATTATCTAGATATTAAAAATTTTTATCAGATTAAAAAAAACTTTTGAACTGTCTAAACCAAAGCAATTGTTTTATTTAATAACAAGTATCATAATTTCATAATTTTGGAATTGAAAATCGCTATTTAGGATAAAAGCTAAATCGAAGCATAAACATTTTTTGGGAAATAACTGTCTAAATATCACGAAAATATGAAAATGTCATTGGCAACAACAGCTGCGCAAAGCAGCTTTGAAATTTTTTGTGTATTCCACTTGTTTATTATGTTGAACTTTTAGCAGGTATTTCCAAAGTAAAATAATGATAGAACTGAATGCAAAACTCAAATGTTCATACGAATATTCAAAAAGCAGTTACAGCTTTTTCAATTTATCTGTACTGCTGCTCCTTGATATGCCTAAGTAAAAAAGATTGCGAGTTATTTATTTGCGGAGGATTGGATGATCCAACAAAATGTTTTAATTACAAGGCTCTTTAAAGATGTTTTGTCACATATTTCATGCAGTAAAAATCCAATCTGACCTTATCATAATCCTAAGCTCAGATACAGATATTTTCAGCTTGAGAACTTTTTTCTGAAATATGCTAGCACGTTTATAATGTTTAGTTCTATCGTTTGACGGTTTTTCTGAGAAGAAATACATTTCAGGATGTCATCTGGCTGCCTAGTCAACCTACTTGCGACCAGAGTTTTTTAATAACTTTCTGGAAGATGTAATTGCTTTATAGTTATTTAAAGTATCTTGGTTTTAAATATTTGGTTACCAGATGCTTGAACCAAGAAAATATTTCAGTGATTTAAGTGGTTTATTTAGCCTTACTTCTAAACCATCGTGCCACTGTAAGTGCAGTTGTAAGTAATGATGCCAAAACCTGTAGGAATTCAAATTGTCAGGAGGGTACGGACATATTGATATTAAACTAGTGGATTCCGATATTTGGTCTCATATAATCCAAACTCCACCAAAAGCTATATTTAAAGAACAGTCTGGTTGGAAAGAATGTTTAACTAATATTAGTATCTAACATTTAGTCGATGAATTTTTTTCCTGATTCAGTCACTACTATATTAGTCAATAGAACAAATTTGTATACCTTACGAGAAATCGGACGAATTGGAACAGGAAAGAAATACAGCAGAACTGCTACATGGGAAGATATGACTTTATCAGAGATGAAAGTATTTTTGAGCTTATTACTGCACATTAAAAGAGTTTCTTTTCCGACAATTGAGCGTATTCTATAAAACTTCTTTTTGACGCCTATATGAGTCGCAATAAATATCTGTCCTCATTACGATACTAACATGTCGTCGGTAATACTATTTAAACTGATGACAGATTGTAAAAATTAACCAATCTTGGACTACTTCAATAATGAATTTTTTCACAATACATACAAATGAGAAACACAAATATGGCATCAAATTACATATTTTATGCGAATCTGCTAGAATTATCGAAAAAATAATGGGCTGCAATGAAAAAAAAAAAAAATTAAAGAAAAATATTGGTCACGCTGCTGGTGTAGTATTACATCTCATGGAAGATTATTTAGATAAAAATTATACTATTTATATGGTTATTTTTTGTTATTACATCGCATTGACAAAGTTGTTATTTAATAGAAAAACCTACGTTTGTGGGACATTACGAGCTTACAGAAGAGGAGATCTTAAAGATTATTAAACGAAAAACTGAAAAAATGGGAAATACATATGAAAAAGAAATGACAAAGTAGTGTTCTGCAAATGGAAAAATAAAAAGAGGAGCTGACAATTAGTAACATGCGTACAGTTAAAGTGAAAGAAGTTCAAAATTTATTGTTCAATTATGTATTTGACGTCCCGTCATCCCGTTTTAGAATAAAAAGGGATTTTTTTTTCTAAATCGTACAACAATGTGGTTCCCAAAATTATACCAGTACGATTTAAGATACCATTATTTAATTTTTACTACGAAAATAAGTAATTAAGCCTACCTTAAGAAAACACCTACAAGGATTAATTAAAAGATATATTTTTGCTTTAAAAAAATTGAAGACAAACAATACCTTGAGATATTTCAAGAGGATTAGTTGTTCTCATTCTTGAACTAAAATCTTCACTTTTTGGTTTAAATGTAACAAATGTTCGACTCTCTGTAATTAAATTATACAGCAAAATAAAATTCCACGCATGAGGTTCTATTCTTTTTAAAACAGAAATCTAAGGCTTTCGGCCAGACAACCGAAAATGTTTCAATTGCACGAGCTAAAGAATTCAATAGCGATGAATCGGGATTTTCAACTGTTCACAAGAAAAGTTCTAAATTAATAAGGCAAAAAGAAAAAAGGGAACGGGAGAATTGTTAGCTGGGAAGAGGAATGTATTATGTAGCTGCGGCGGGAATGTTTTTCCCACCAATGTTTATATTTAAAATATAGTGATTGGTACTTTAGCTAGAAAAAGAAGCTCCGGAAGGTAGTTTGATCGAAGTTTCTGATAATAGATTTATAACTAGCGAATTGTTTTTGAAATAGTTACAACATTTTATTAATTTTCTTACGCCCAAAAGAGACAAGAAAATAATTTTAATGCTCCATTGCTATACAACACATACTAAGAATTTAGAAGCGTTGGAACTAGCAAGTCAGAATGGAGTTATGTTGCAATTACCAGGTCATAAAACTCATAGGTTGCAACCAATTAATGTGGAAGTATTTGGGCCAATGTAAAAATATTATGACCAAGCACTGGACCAATAGATGACGTATAATGTAGATCAATATGTGACACAATGCGAAATAAACAATTTAACAACAATAGCTTATTATACAGCTGCATATGTCAGGAATGCAATTAATGCTTTTAAAGCTAGCGAATTTTGGCCAATAAATCGACTTGTTTTTAGTGATGCTGATTTTGCACTTAGCGAATTATTAAACACTACTGAGCCTGGACTTTTACTTGAACTTGAAGATGTTGTAATACCTAATGAAACTGAATGTGTGGTTAATAAATACATAGTTCTTATTAAAGTTTTTGTCACAGAAATCAGTCTAAAATCTTCACCAAAAGAATCCAGGAAAAAGCAGAGGGCTTCACAATCGGCAACTGTGCTTACCAGCAGCTCCTATAAAAAGGAATAAGTTGCGAAGGAAACAAAACAAATCAAATAAAGAAATATTGATTTTACACCTTGAACCAACACTGTTGAAATGGTGAATTAAAATGATTTCTTCTGTTTTCTTTGCAAAAATTCTTATGTAGAAAACATGATATGATGCTAAAGTGCCAAAATTAGGTATATGAATTTTGTAAAAGAGTTTCGAAAGAGGACAATATTTATAATTGTCCAAATTTCATTTCAGTTAAATCTGTTATATTACATATTACTTGTCAGCGAAAATGTTGCTACTACTATTAGACTGATGACTTTACGCATGTATTTTTTCAATATTTATTATTAATAATTTTTTTCACTTGAATTTTTATTTGCACAATAGATATTTTTGTATACTTTGTTTTAGTTAAGAATAATCCGATACCCCAAGAAGGTTTTCATTTATTGGCAGTGTTGACATTTTCTGATGGACTGTTAGACAGCCTTAATAGTTCTTCTTAATGTGGAAGTTATGCAAAAAAGATTACTACTGTATTAGCTGCATTAAAATAACGACCGAAAGATTACTGAAAAAAAAAGAAAAAAAGAAGAAAGTAATAGTAGGTGGTAAAATTGATCCATTAATGTTCAACGAGATTTATTTTGTCGTACGCTGGGAATTTTGATGAATTATTATTTAGAAATTTCGAAAAAATTATCATGTCTAATTACGTTAGGTCCAACGTTAATGGTTCTTTTAAATAACACACCATTAAAAATGTTCCAAAAAATTTGAGAGTATTTTCCAAAAAAAAATGGTGCAACGTTTTGAATTTGCACAATTAGAATACACCATCACTTGAGCGAATCAAGTTCGACTGAGTGATTTTAAAAAAGAATTAAAAAATATAATTTTAAACAGGCTCTAGTTGATTTTTTCATATTTTATTGGGCAACTGATGAAAAAGCACCATTAATTGATAACAAAGTCAATCGCATCAATATCAAGCATTGTTCTTCTTTCGTTGTAATTAATTTTAGTAATGTAGTATCAAATGTTATTATGCCCAAATCATGAAGAAGCTGATACCAAAATGATATATCATACGTATAATAGTAACTATGAAGCAAATATAGAAATCCGAAGTATTGATTAATGATATTGCTACTTTAATGATAAGTCAAAAATGCATGTTTAAAATAATTTTCTTGTTTGGATGCTTACATGTATTGAAAATGAAATAGTACTACACTAGTTTTTATAGATATGTTACAAATAGTAACCTACAATAAATTATGTATAATCAGCAAACTATTATGTTGATACTCTATTTAATAATTGTAATAATAGTGACTCCCAAATAATGTGAGGGATACTAACTGATTATTAGACTCATAAAGATATAGGAGTTACATCTTATTATTTAACTATTAGTTTGTAAATAAGTCAAAGGTATTGTTAAAGCAACATAATATTTAATAAACATATATTTATATCAAGTATTGCTGTAAATTCAATTCCTATTTTGANTTTTTTTTTTTTTTTTTTTCTTTGTTTTTATTTTTTTTTTTGGGGAAATTTAAAAAAAAAAGCAAAATTTTAAAAAAAAAAAAAAAAAAAAAAACAGAATTTAAAAAGCATTTACCAAGTTTGGTGACAGCGGATTACTAAAAACTAATGATTAATTATAAACCATTTTTCACAATATACAGCGATTTATATGTGATGAATGCAATTTTGATAAAACAATTGATGTTGATGCTGTTTGGATTCAAATGTTCATAAACACGTATAGGGTCTCAGATGTTAACGAAGCGTTTGTTTGCAAGAAATTGCAAAACTTCGATGCTAGCAGTCTACCAGCCTGTATAAATGAGCTATTACAGCAATTTCTACGAGCAATTTACATATTTGCTGTTTGGAACACTGCTTACCTGAAAAATTCAAATGTACATCAACTAGAAAATAATGGTTGGGTACAAGAAAACAAAGTACCATTTAAATGGTTTGAAGGGGATTAACTGCTAAATAATATTAGTAAGTTTTAACAGGTATTTAATTATCCTTCAAATTATACATAAAATTTTAACTATTTATAATTGTATTAATATTTTTACAGAAACAAACGGTGAAGACGATATTAAGAACGATCAAGCCACGGACTGGAGTAGTGGTTAAGAAGATAATCAAGATACTTATTAAAAAGATGAAAATTTATAAAATTATTTTGTTGTTCATTTTTTTAAATCCAGGATTATAAAACTAATTTTTTTTTTGTTTGTATACAATTATTCTGAAGATACCTGTTTTATTGTTAGATTTCTTAGTTCTAAAATAATATTTTTTTCTATAATCATAATAAACAATAAAATTTTAGTAAAATGTTGAAATTTAAAAAAAAATTAAATTTTAAAAGTAATGTTTACAAAACTATATTTATTAATTTGTTTTTTATTGATTTATAATATAAAATCTATCAATTTATTTTTTGAAAATGTGTTTTGACAATGGTGAATCAGATTTTCAATATTGATATTTCGGGTAAATATTTTATAAACCTTTCCAACCTATTACCTGCTAGAATCACAATGCTCTAAACTTTATAGTGACTTATTGTTTTAACCTATGTTGGAAACATGCACAGAGAAATTTTCAGATTTTCTACTATGAAGAAGGTCTGGCGGTAACGGAATCTTAGAATATTAGTGTTTACGATTCGTGGCCTAAGTGCAACACTTAAAGCATGCATCCAAGTCATTCAGGCTATTCATGAGCAAACAGAATTCAAAGTACTTACCTCTGTCTGAGATTTGAGTACTAGCAACCGGACTGTAGTTGAAAAATTTTCAAAACACACCGAAAGAAAGGAATAATGCATATACAATGTCAATAGTTATGAAATTGTATACTTATTTAATACACCGCATCGTTTTAAGTGTTTAAGAAATAATATAATGACCAAGAACATTATATATGACAGACGTACTGCGAAATGGGATGATTTGAAAGCTGTGAACCGTTTCACATATCTGGGTCCACAGAGTAAATTATGCAAACTAACCCATGACCATCTGGATTCAGAGGGCAAAAAGATATAAGTGAAATTGGATTGCAGATATTCAGTCGTACCGTTTTAAAAGTAATGAAATTAATGAACTTCTGCGAATCCACAGGTCTGCAAAAGCCGAGGCAATATACAGGTACTTCTTAACTTTTTTCGTTCGTGAATGATCTTTTTGAATCGATCAATAAATTTTATAATTCAAATAAATGTCGCCTTATCGCATCCCCAGCTCATCATTAAATACTTGGGATGAGGCTAAATTCAGACTGGCAAAGCTTCAATTCATTTCTAGTGGAAAACGAGTCAGTCACCCCTCATGGGTAAAGGTTTTTTAATAAAAATTCGCAATCTGCAGGCTATAGAGCCGCCTAAAGAATCTTGGTTTTCAATATTTATCTATTAAATGTTTAAACCAAGATCTATTAGAAAATTTATTTGGCACAGTACCAGTGGCGTGTTGCAGTGAACTACAGCCCCTGTTTACGTGCAGGTTATCAGGAGTAAAAGTATGAAGTAAAGAAATATACTTACCTTGTACACTGCTTACTCGTTTACCAATTCGGAGGCAGAAATGCAAAAACACAATTTTAAATAATGAGATGAATAATTTTTTTTTTTTTCGTTTTTATAATAAAAAAATAAGTTTATAACCCAATAAAGTAAAACAGATGTCAATGAAATAAGATAACAAATTTATGCAATCAAATATTAGGTACTTAACGGTTATTGACTCTAAACCGCGACCAAAACTGATTTCCTCGATCGAAAATTTCAACAAATCAGTTTCTGCAATCTCGACGGTTTTGATAGAAAATTTTTATTGAACTCGGAGCTATAAACGTTTCTATCAAAAAGTCAGCATTTTCATTACGGCCGCGATTTATTTTAATTTATAAATTAACCGTGCAATTTTAAAAAAACGGCGTGTCTGTTACAGTGTCATTCGAAGATTTAATGGATTAAATCCTAAGCATCCTGTTCACAATTTGATCTTGAATACGCTATCGCAATTGTTAATAATTCGGTGAAAAGTGAAAAATGAACGGACTGTGAAAAGGATGGCAAAAAACTTCTTCTAAATCTATGAAACCTTTTATTCATCTTCTTAGGCACCGCCCGCTATTTCGATTCCAGGATAATCTTATTTAATTATTCCATCATTTCTGTTTCTATTTCAAACGCCGATGAAGCAATGTGCTTAAATATTCAAAAAGCGCTTAAATTTTTTACTTTATTTTAAAATAAGTTGTACACCGTGACTTTCAGATTATTAAGTTTCAAAACTTATTGAGATTTACGTGCACTGACAGTCACGCTTTAATTCAGTTTCAAGATTTTGAGACGCCGAAACCTTTTCTCTTTCTTTTTCTTACATTAGCTCTCGAAGGCCAAATTATAAAATTTTTCATTTAAATATGCAGTTGTTGTAAGTTACTGATAAATATTTTGTGTGCTGAAGTTCTGTGGATGCAGAATAGTACTTCTACTGCCGTAAATGTCAGACCAGTCTTCAGTTTTGTCAAAGTGATAAGTAATTTCGTTTTCTTATCTATTTTGGTGGATTTTACGTCAGGAAGCATGTGTAATAAAATTTCAAATATTAAAAAACTAACACCGGTTAAACTACTTAAAGATTAATCGTCAAGAAAAGAAGTAGTTCCATGACAATCAGATTTGATGGGATCTTGACTAATTGGATCACACCCAACATCTTGAACCTTCTTTCGTAAAGGCGGCAAATTTACAGCACACATATTTTCGGCTCTCCTTTTAATTGGAATATTCACTTACACATTTTGTAGTACTAACACCATCACAGTAGTTAATATGATAAAAAAGATACTTATGTTAATCTAAAACACTTTTATTAACAATTTCATCAGTTTGACAGCTTATAGTATGAGTTGTTATTTGTCGATTAGCGTCAAAAGCATACTGCGCTTAAACTTTTTATGTCTCGATATCTACATAATTATTATCCTCATCAATTTCATTTGTATTATTGTTTTAATTATTATTAATTATATTCATTTCACATCATAAATTCCGTTGTCGGAATCGTTTCAAACTTTGCAATGATTGAGTAGATTTTTTTGTATTTACTTTACCAGGGCAAATTGTTGGTGTTTTCGACGGGTGCCGGGAATGTTCTGACTTTTGATTATTAACAAAATGAGCAATACAAATGCGTGTATTTCTATTTGGTTCCCAATCCTTTGGATATTTTCTGAAACTCAAATTTTTTTAATTTTACTTTTGTTCCTTACTTTTATTTTATTTATTTCATAAAATTATTATTATTTAGTTAAATATTCTATTTCATACGACTTCGCTTTTTAAATTTATCGTGATTAATTTAATTTTTCAATTAAAATAACTTACTTGCACTGCATTTATCCATTGTTGATGTTTATGGGTTATCCATTCAGAATTCAGAGTACTTTCAGGGAAACAATAAAATTTCAAACTTGTATTTAGTTTTTTGTTTTTGTATAGCATAGTAGAACAGCCACGGATATATCAAGATACTTTAGAAGAAGACATTACGAAAAATTATGTATATAAAATTGAAAAAAAAAAAATTAATATAACAAATTTGTTATTGTTTTGCATATCACTTGCCATTATTTTATTTCGAATTTTTCTCGTCAGGTGGCATCATGGTCATGTTTCTCAATCCTTATTAGCATATATTTTAAATAATGCGTTCAGTTGTAAACTGACATGTAGCGGTAAAAAAATAACCATATCAATAAAGATAATGGCTTTCGTCAAACTTTTAAAAAGTAAGATAATTATCTTAGATTATGCTTCATTATTTAAAATTTAATTTTCAATTTGTTTGATTAAAATTATGGATGTATGTATTGTTTATATATATGATTAAAAAAATTTCGTCTTGCATATAAATGATTTTGTAGGGAATTTTAATACACCGAGAGCATAAAAATCACACTTTTGAGGATGTTTATTTACATCAATCTCATTGTGAAAAATTTCTTAAGACTGTTTGGAAATCAAAATATTTTCTATTTGTCGTAAAATTGAAAAAAAGAAAAACATAAAAATAANAGTTTAAACTTTGCGATTTATGGATCGTAATTGCGAAAGCTAAATGTAATGTAAATTGTTTACGTGAACATGAAATATTTCCACTATTCCAATATTAAGTTGAGCTTAGAGTTGAAATACTACCATTAGTTTCATAATTATAATGTGTGTAATTTTCAAAACGAACCAATCTTTATTATTTTTGTAAATCAAACCAACGACGATGACATACACCACATATTTCAAAATTCAGTTTTTTTTGAGCAGTTTCAAAATTTTTTGCGTACATTTTAAAATTATTATCATCTAGATAAGGATGTACTTTTTCTTGATTTTGTTTCCATCGTTTCCTATCGTCACGCATTAATGATCGATTACGATCGCGTTCTTTACGTCCCGTCAACGTATGACGTCGTGGCATTTTATTATAAAAATAACAATTAATAAAAACCTTAAAAATTATAATAACAATAATTGAAATTTTTTTATTAATTGTATTAATATCATTTAATTTTTTGAGATATTGCATAGCTCAAATAGCGCCGACTTATCGGTTGATTTTTGCATAATCTAGGAACTAATTATGTATATGTAAATTTATAAACTTTTAATTATGTTATTAAGCTGTTATTCTATTAAAAATGCACAAAACTTCATTATATTTTAATAATATTGATTTTTATAATTCATAATTAAGTTTTTAGCATTAATTTTGAACAAAAAGAGAAGAAAAGAATAATAGTACTAAGACGAATAATAATAAATGCATATTTATAACTTATTAAACTATTTGTAATTGATAAATTCAATTAATTATTACTAATTCATCTATAAGTTTTCAGTTTTCACACATATATTTCTTGTTTATTACTTATTAACTAAAATTTTTAAGGATTTATAAAATGTAGTTCATGTTGGTTTACTTGGCAACGTTGTTTCTTACTTGACTGCATACAGAAATTTACGACAGATCAAATTGAGGTTAGTTTAAGTATCAGATCGTATAGATTTTTGTATCTATGAAGTAACAGCAATGTCAAATATAAAATCATAATCAGTCAAGATAATTTGAATTACTTTTCTTAAAAAAAATCTGCTATACGGTGCTGTAATCGAGAAATCGAGGTACGCAACAGGCCTATAGAACTTCTAAAATTATAAGGTTTTGTTTTGTTGACACTTGTCATACTACTGGAGATCACTACATGTACTGGAGTTCCAAATTATACAATATAGTATAGCAAATACTATGGTAAGGGGCTCCATCATATATGTATATATTTTATAGAATTCAATTTGCAAGCTCTACTATTACAAAGTTATATGTTAGTTCATTTACATATTATACAATAATAGACTAAAAAATTATATATTAGTATTTGATATAGCTTACAGATGGAGCCACTGTCTCTGTCTTATAGATACTTATATACATACATGTCAAAAATATAAAATACTGTTTATTTTATTTATATAGTTTTTTCTAAAAATAATGATTGAAAACACAATTAGACATAAATATGAAACAATTACATTTAATATCATGTCTAGATATTTTATAGTTTTTTTGTAAAGTGTACCAAAAACAAGTGGCATTTTGACCTTGTAGAAGGCTCGCTTCGCTTGCCTAATTATTTTTTAAACGCTAGGTACACTCATGGACTGCAAGTCACGAAACACAATTACAGAAATTAATGATGTGATTAAAAATTGGTTTCAACATGCCTCATATCGTGTTTAATATGCAAATGAGAAATATCAAGCTATGAATAATGCAGGATAATCGCCTTATTTCTTTCTTTTCTTTTTTCAAGAATATTTATTAATTTTTTTTTTTTTTCATTTTTACTGTTTATTCAAATACTTTTGTATAATATTCAGACCAAAAGTCATATTACAAATAAACCTTAATTATCTGCATAATTTACCCCCTATGGGCCCGTGTAACTTTCCGGTCACATTTTAATATATAGAGTTTTAAATTTAAAAAAAATGTTTTTTTCATGAGACGGCGCATATATATAAATTCTACAACTTTGTCAAGGCAACCAATATCTATATTTATGACCGTTGTTAGGCTCATCAACCTGAAATAATAAAGTTACTGCTACGTAAACTGTCCGCAGTAAATATAAACGATACCATTTGATCGAATTGATAGTATTTGTGCTCCTGTCAGTGATTACAAAACTAAAAATAATGCACATAATAGCTCTGGGTTCATATATCAATAACAACTTTTTTGCTTGCATTTCAATTTTCAATTTGTTACTGTCTTTTTATAATACAGTTTTGTAACTTTGAGATCACAGTGGCCCATTATGGCAGATTTTGATATATTTAAAATAAAGCTTGTGCTTCTTCCTGCTTTCAGATTTATACATTATATACCCATAATATGGATACAAAATTGCATAGAAATAACAGAGGAATCACAAATTCCTATTGAGATTCCATTTGCGATGTAAATAATAATAGTTGTTATCGTCTTTCAAAAGGAAATTGCCCTAAAGTCCCTGAAGCACCCGATTCTCTCATGACAACTATTGAACAAGGAAGTTTTAAGCAATATAGTTATTTATACCAACATTTATGCACTGCAATGTGATCTAGCAAAACCCATTGCTGTTTTAGTGAATGAAATCGAACAATTTTTTGGCTGCTGTTTACGGATTACCAAGAACTGAAATGTATTAGAAATCAAAGACAAGAGTGTGAAGTGACCGATAGTTTACAGAAATAAGACCCATTCTGGATAAATTGGTGAAAAATTTTAAACGCAGTCCGATGTCTGAACACGCATGTGTTGACGAGCTGATTATTTCATTCAAAGAAAGACATAGGCTAAAAAACTATATGTCCAAAAAACATTAAAAACTGTGCGACTCATCATTTCTCATTTATAATTTCGAAATTTATACCGGCAAAGTGATACATAATCCCGAGTTACCTAATATAGGAAGTAGTGATAATGGGGTATTACGTTTAGAATAAAATTATACCCAAACAATTGTTCTACAAAATTAGTTTCGACAATTGGTTTTCAACGTTGCCTTTAGTAACTGAACTAGAAAAATTAGGAATTCAGAGTTTTCCAACTGTGCGGTCAAACTGACTAAAAAACTAAGTTTTCGTCCGATAAAGTCATGAAAACTAAGGGCAGAGGAAGTAATGAGATGCTTTCTACGTCTATTAACAGGGTCACTATAAATGCGGTAAAGTGGTATGCAAACAAAGCCGTTCAGTTGGTGAGCACATTTTGCAAAGTTAAACCTTTAGACATAGTAAAAAAATGGGACAAAAAAAATAAACAGAATGATCGATGTACATCGACCAAATATAGTGAAAACGTATAATCTACACATGGGTGGAGTAGATTTCGTTGATTCGTTGATAGCGTTGTATCGAATAACAATTCGATCAAAGAAGTGGTAAGCCCCGGCCGTCAATATAGTTTATTGAAATATAGAACTGATATTGCATCTTGTTTATGTGAGGAACACAAAAAAACCCAGGAGAAAATGGGACGTCCTACTTCAAATGAAGTACATAAACAATTGCAAAATAAAAGAAAAAAGAGAACAAATACAACGCTAACTGTAAAATTGGCCACTTTTGTCTGATAACTGAGGACGTTGCAATAAGCCTGGATGTAAAAGAGTACCGAAAATAAAATGTTCCTAATGTAATGTTCATTTATGTTTAACGTTAAGAGCAAACTGTTTTGTGGAATTCCGCGCTTAAGTTTTCATACACAGAAGTGCGAACATTATTGGCCGTTGTTACCTGAAAGTCACATAGTGAATATACTGCAATAAAATTGTTTAAACGGAATTTTGTTTTGATTTGCATATATAGGTTAATAATTGCTGATTTTTCGTTCCCCCAATCTTTTTGGATTTAAAACAAAAATTCGGCTCATAGAGGGTTTATATTAAAAGTAAGCCAAATGTCTTATAAGATTTTAGTACTGTTTAACTAAATACTATTTTCTAATATTAAGATAAAAAGTGATATTACTAATAGAACTTAATCATATGCATAATATATGTTTATTGTATGTTCCATTCCATTTTATAATTGTATTAACACTTGATTTCAATACATAATTATGAATTTATTTATAAAAAAGAATTTATACCTACAATAATATAATATGCATCTCAAAATCAGAAGTCTTCAAGTAGTCATATTTTGGGGGACACTTCTGTAGCTTCCAACCCTGTTCATACTCCTTCTACGATGGTGGGCTTATCAGCCAAATAAAAAAAAACTTCCCTCCGATCAATTAGTAAGCTTTTACAGTGTAATATTATTTCGGCGTCCTACACCATTCTGATAGCTTTCGATATCTTTGCTTTCAAGTACCTTTATCATGAATTCTCAATTACTGGCTCACAAAAGCCAAACCTTCATAATCTTTCGAAATGGCTAAATAACCTTGAGAAATGTCCCTTAAAACCGGGCCAAAAGTTCCAGATATTAAAAATCCACCTGATCCCACGACATTATCATGATTGCCAACTCCTGCCATCCCTGGTCGCCTCTTATCTGCTTGCGAAAGACAGTTAATAAGATTAACGAAACGCTTTTTACACTTGAGCACACATACGCCTAATCCATTTCTACAGGCCAAAGTTCGCGACAGAGGTCTGGGAATCCAAGATCTACGATCGGTCATCCCGTCCATTCTCCGCGATCGCCTAGACAGATTGGGTCTAACAGACACCATATCGGCTCATATTACTATCCTAAGTCTCCAAATAAATGTACGATCGCATTGACCGTCTCACATTGGGCGGGATTTCGTGCGCGCCATGAAGCTACGAATGAACAATTTACCGGTACAAGGCCTCCACCTCCACTACGTGCCAACAGAAAAACTATACTGCAGAGCCGGCTGTTATGATATGCTGGAAGCTGATCGTTCACTCACAGAGAGCTGAAAGATGAAGCATCGTGTGTACGATCACCAGCATTTCCGGGATGCAGCTCCACGTAGCTAAGAGAAAACGAACCAACCAATGATGCTCTGAGCCTGCCACAATAACTAAGAAATTCATGCGCGCACTCTTGTTTGAAGTGGGGAAGTTCTCTACATCGGCAGTTCAAGGGCGCTATTTGGTTAACTAGATGACCCCTGCCATTGCCCGAATGCACCATGAGGCCTTTTGTGTCCCTTTTTTCTGTAAGGGCCCGAATTCCAGAACTAGAACGTGGAACTTATATAATTCTTTCCTTCCCCCGCATGTTGTATTATAAAGTTACATACAAAAATTATTTATTTTAAAAATCTGTACACGTGCTTTCATATATTTGTAAAGACTTCATTTAAGAGGCCTGTGCATGCATCTTATTCTGGTTCTTATACAATCATAAAAAGTACAGACAACCGAATCTTCATAACAGATATTAATGACATGGGGAAAACAATGTCTGTTGATCGTCTGATACCAGTTATTTTAGTAAAAAAATGAAAAGAAAACTAATTACTTAGATCCAGATCCCGGCATTTCAACAAGTGTAAATGAACCCTTACACACTTACTCAAATAAGAAGATGGTACCGGATTTTACCACTTCGTAGCAAAACACTTAAGGAATATATGTTTAAACAGTTATGGCTTATTTAGTTTTCGACAAAGCATTACTTCATTAACATAAAAAATTAAAATTTTTAACAAGCACGTTTATGTGGTCATAAAATAAAAAATATGACGAATGCATTTGAAATTTTAAATGCAAAATTTATTACAAGTTATAGTTTGAACAAACAATCATGTTCAGAGTTTATTAAGGAAACAGAGCCTTATTTTTGTAGTCATTGTTTAATTAAAAATTAAAAGAAAATTTTTACAGATACAAATGATTTGAATATTACTTTGGTTTGCAGATCCTATTAAGACTTTACTTTTTTTCTATTGGTAGTTACCAAAGGAGTTCTGTAAATCGCCCGTGGCGTTGTGCAGGCCAATCTTTGAAAAGCCTGACAATTAATAATGTAATGCATGTGCTACTCAGCAAATGTATAAAGAAGTGGATAAGGTTCCTACGAAATACTGCAGAAAAAAGATTACATCAAACAGTTTTATGCAGCGTTAACGTATGCCACTGATTGTAGAGATTTAGGATGGAACTCAAGTAGCCATAGTCAAAACGAAACAAAATACGAAAATTTATGTTAATAGAAAAGGATATTACAGGGTTAATGAGCAGATCGAAGGAGGAAACTAGTATTTTAACAATTATACGCAGAAATCAATATATTTTTAAAATAATTGTAATTTAAACCTTAGCACCCAAAATATTGCTGTCAAATATCCGGGTAACACTCATAATGCGTTCGTAACAGAAAAGCATCAAAAGTAGAATGATGAATGCCAATTTCGAATGTTGACATGATTTTCCATTAAAAATATTAAAAAAATTTTATCATAAAACCAAAGATGTTTTGAGAACATGCTGTGTTTTCGTCATTAGTTGGTAGATCTAATTATACTAGGTACCTTGAACAGTGCAAGATGGCAAAAATTATAATAATAAATAAACCAGGAAAACTAACTAACGAAGTTATTTTGTGTAGATCAATTAGTCTTCTGCCTATAGTATATAATATGTTTGAACTAATGCTATTAATTACTAACTATACTAAGCGTATAGCTTATTAAAAGTAGAATTACTGAATAAGGAAAAAAAAAATTAAAATTAAAACTCATACAGTTCCTTACAAAGTAGACGAAATGGTTCGGAAAACTTACAAAGCAGGAGGTTCTATGTTTGCCACCGTACCACTGCAAACTGAATCCAATTGAAGTGATTTGGGCTCAGGTGAAGGGATTCTTTGCAGTAAATAACAAGTTTTAAAAAAAAATCAGACGATTCAAACCAGTTCAATATTGGCTTGGCGCAAATAACAGCAGAGAAAAGGTCAAAACACGTTAATAAAGAAAAACAACTCCACCAACTCGACAATATTGTTGCAGATATGCTAAATTTTGTTGTCAAAACTAACTCGTCCAGTGAGCTCCAATTTTCAGACTGATATTTGGAATTATTTTTTAGCTCTTTAACCTTTGACTTTTCTAAATACAATTAGCTTTATCAACATGAAAAGTTGTAATTCCAATCATAACTAACCACAATACTAACACTTCAATCATCGCTGGTAACTTCGAGATTAATAGGAGAGGCAGCTGCACTCGAAGCCGCCCGCCTCAACACCGAATCATCCCCAAATTTTAACCGATATGACAATGCCTCCATCGTTAACGTAATTTTTACCAGCGAAAGTCTCTGGCTACGATTCACGTCCTGGCGAATCAGTGATCAGTATACTTATAGTGACCCCCAGACTAATCTTGTCGAAATATTTGCAGAGTATAAGCGAAGGACAATCCAGCTGCCAGCTTCAATAAAGTGAAATGCCAGGTCCTTCAACGGCGAGTCGTTCTAAGTCGTAATGGGAGGGGAGGTGCAGTGCAAAGAACGAGCATCTTTCTAGAAGCAGCTGAAATTCCATTATTTTAATTAAACCTCTAACAAATCTTGCCAACTTCTGCAAATGTTTTCTAATGCATCAAAATAACATTGAAATAAAAGAAAATATACCTCACATGAAAACATGCATAACTCTGCGACTGATTTAATTACTATAACCCCAAAAATAACCAAACAATTTTCAATATAACTCATTACCTTAGATAAACCTAATACCAAATTAGAAATCTGGTGCAAAAAGATCCGTCTGGTGAAGGTCATCGATTAATAATAACACACAGAAATAGAAGTAATACAAATGGATTTATAGAAGATGGCTTACTATTATTTCAATTTAAGAAAAGTAGCGATTATCACGAAAACATGAATTAAAATGTATTGAAGAGTGGATAGCAAAAATTCTGCCATCTTTAAAATAAAATTTTGTAATTGTATTGGACAACGCTCCATACCATTCCATTAAAATGAAAATAACAGCGGCCACCGCTTGACGGAAAGATGATTTAGCATACCTACAACAAAAAGCAGAAGAAGTAAATGAACACTTATTAAAAGTAGAATTACTGGGTATGGCAAAAAATTATATAAAAACTCATCCAGTTTCTCACAAAGTAGAAGAAGTGGTTCGAAATAGAAAGCGGGAGGCTCTACGTTTGCCACAGTACCACTGCAAGTTGAATTCAATTGAAATGATTTGGGTTCAGGTGAAGGGATTCGTTGCAGAAAATAAATTATTTAAAATATCAGAACGTTTCAAATTTGTTCATTGATGGCTTGGCGCAAATAACAGCTAAAAATGGTCAAATTGCGTTAAACATGTTATTAAAGAAGAACAAGAACTCTAACAAGATATCCCACTGAACTTTGTTGTTAATACTGGCTCATACACTGAGCTGTAATACCGATAAAAGAAAATAGATAAAGTAATGTTTTAATTCCTGATAAAGTTACAATAATTTGTATATTTTTAATTATAATATAGAAAATAATTTTACTAAAATCAGAAAAAAATGTATTTTTAAATATGTTACCTGTTTTTTTTTGTTAAGATAATTCCTTACATATTTACATAAAAATTGTCTTTAAACTGATATGCGCTGTGCAAAAATATAAGTGATATTTTAAAAATTATTTAAATAATTACTCAATGAACAATTATGTATTCAAATGCAACTACATTACTATTATTTTAAATAACTATTTTGAATTTAGCGCCAAATTTTGTAACTAGATTGACCGTTTGTCACAATGTTATTCAGGTATCTAGTTACTGTCTACTTTTTAAAAAAATGAGCTTTAGCTCGGCTGCACTTTTAAAGATCTTTTCCTAGTTGCAGTTTCAACGATCAGAATAGCTAAACTCAGAGTGGGAGATGGCACCTAAACAAAAAGATGTCATAGCTGAACCTATATCCAGGAGACTGGAAAGGTCGAAAAAAGTATCAATTGGAAACCGGAAGGCGAAAAACGCTATTTAAAAAAAGGAGCCAATAACTCCTCTTCCAAGGTGACACGAAACTTGAAAATGCCGCTTGTATTACATTATTGGCTGTATGTGGCGGGGACATGGGTATAAAGCACCATTTATATGAACACGAATTACTACCCCCGTTTTACCAAACAATTAATAAAATAGATTTCAATGAAGCTGAACATGCAAAATTGTACGAATATTTGAAATCCGTGCTTCCTCAAGTTAACACTATTCTAACTACTTATGCAAATAAGATATGAATTTTTATAAAAAACATTGTTTATAATTCTTTTAAACAAAGGTTAAATGACTAATGAAGTTTTTGAAGAATTAAAACTACCTAGCCAGGTACGAAAAGGTCTTTAATTATTTGATAGAGTAGCTTGTTATTTCGAACTATCCATCGTTGAAGTTGCAGATTCACTCGACACATCATTATAAACTTTACCTTAAAACACCACTAATGAATTCGCAATAAAGCCATCTTAGTAGCTTGAGTAGCTTAAATTCATTATCAGATTTTGAAGAACAAATAGATATTCAGTTCAGACGACGACCACGAAAATGTTGTCTCTGTGAAAATCCCGTTAGAGAACTTAGTGATATCGAGACCAAACAACGTTACAGGCTTTCGAAAGAATCTATATTGGAATCGTTGCAAGTTCTTCATCCTAATTTAAAACCGTTAACTAACAGAAATTAATCTTTAAATGCCATGCATCATTTGTTTATTACATTGCGTTTTTATGCGGCGGGAGCATTTCAGCAACTTTAAGACTATGAAATTGGCGCCAGTGGGATAATTAAGAAGGTGACACATGTTTGAACTGAAAAAAGCGCCAATATATAAAAATGCCTACTGGATATTAACATGTAGTTGTAAAAAAAAGTTTTTATAATATAAAACGTTTTCCTGGTATCATCAATGCAGAATTAGTTCGTAATCGAAAAGGTGACTTTTCGACACACATGCAAATAATTTGTGATTCTAATCTGCGAATTCGACTTATTATTTCAAAATGACCTGGTTGTTGCCCTGATTGTACCATTTTTAATATTCACCGTTACCAACTCATTTCGAATCTGGTAGATGTGGAAACGACTATTTAGTACGGGAAAGTGGTTACCCATGTCGATCATATTTACTAAAAATAATTTTAAGTCCTATTACACAAAACACACACAGTTACAAGAAGTATCATAGAAAGGTGTTCCGAGGTTTTAAAATGAAGATTCCCATGTCTATCATAAAGGTTAGAATTAAATGTCAACAATACTATGCCTGATATTTTGCCAGAAGCGTTATTCACAATAAATGTATCAATTTAAATGATCTTAAACAGAAAAGAAGTTGAAAATGCAGAACAGCCTGAAGTTTTTTTAAAGTACAATAACGACAATAAACACAATACTTCGAGTAGTGCAGCTTTGTGGCGAACAACGTTTGCCAGATTAAAATAAACAAGTTTACCTTGCATATCTTATAAAATATATTTCTATGTAGCGTTAAAAAGTTACTTAATGAAAAAAGAATCATAATAATAATTAACAATTCCTTTTAAAATATCATAAACGTATAACATGTAAATTTATGATACCAAACACTACTAACCACACTACTAACACCTCATATTTTCGCTGGCGACTTCAATGCGTGGGCAGTGGAATGGGGCAGCAGATAAAATTACAGGAGTCAAAGACAATACCTCCAGACCACCAGACTATCGTCATTCAAATAGCTGCAGAGTATAAGCGAAGGACAATCCAGCCGCCAGCTTCAGTAAAGTGGAATGCCAGGTCCTTTAACGGCAAGTCGTTCTAAATCATGATGGGAAGAGAGGTGCGGCTATTGGGCGCTGCAGAATTCAAGGCCACGCAACTCATGTTGCTGATTACCAAAGGCTACGCCATAGCTATCACGACAGACTCCGAGAGGAATCGCCACCGTATGCAAGTCTACTGGTGGAACAAGGAGATCGATGAGCTCCGGAGGTTGTGTTATCGTTTCTCCCGTCAGCAGGTACAACGTGCCCGAGGTCGCGAAGACTATAAAACAATGAGATATCAGGGGTACAGCTGGGGCGAGCTGTGTATTGCAGTCAACACTGATCCGCGGCAAAGACCATACAAGACAGTCACGTTGCGACTAACAAGTTCGACGGTGGATATTCAAAAAGAACTTAAAAAATGAATTAATTTTTCTATTATCTTTCCTGTAAGGCGAATATATCAAGATTGGAAAAAGATTCGTCCTCATCTTCTTCGACATATTTTGACCACAAATTTTGTAACTTAACAATACGGCTGAAATATCTCAGAAGGTTCCTTTATACCCCGAGCAGAAATTAAGCATCCTCAAAAATCACATCATAACAGAATTATTCTATGGAGTTCAATCGCCCTCCATCACCGGCTGGTTGCGCATGTTTCTTCATTTAAACATCCACACTGCTGTACACTTTTTTGTCATAATTTGTAATAAACTCTAGAAACCGGGAGAAACAATTACAGCTGGACTTTTATAACTCGACTACATAATGACTTGTTGATAAATTAGCCAGCTCTGGTCAACAGAAAAGAGGTAATATTACAACATGAAAATACAAGGCCGCATGCAGCAAAAATTACCTAAGAAATAAATAAGGCAATTGAACTGCACAGTTTTGTCACATCCTCTAAAGTCTGCAAAACTTGCACCATCCGATTTTCATTTATTCCGATCCATGGAATATTCCCTAAAGAATAAAAGTTTGAAAATTTTGAATGATGTGCGAAATCACTTAGAATCATATTTTTCTTCAAAGTAAGCAGAATTTTATGAATAGGAAATTGAAACTCTACCAGTTAAATGGCAAAAGGTCTTCGATGACGACTGAATATAAAATTTAATGTGAGTAAAACCGTTTTATGTTTTCCTTGATATAATTGATAACTTATTGGTATCTTATGTAACAAATAGATACATTCTCATAAGACCAAGTTAGCGACATTAAAAAAAAACAAAAACAGATCTCTATACTTGAATCAAATAAGTTTACGTTTTCAAAAAGAATGGTTAAAATATAATAACAATGTATAATAGATTCTTCGTTGTTTGTATCTTAATTTAACTAAATCATATTATTTAATGTAAACCAACTGCTTTGCATCAACTTTTATAGATTTTACGAATTTAAAATGTTATAAAAAAACTTAATTTAAAAAAAAAAAAACAATATTTGGATAACAAATATGGAATTTCTTAACATCATAAATAAATGTTCTACACTTATGCAACGATTATCATAGCTATTATAGACCAGCAGCGGTCTATATTTAAAATTTGGCGTATTTATCAATAATTGACGCTTATAATTCTTTAAATTTAGGACGTATTGCAGTAATTCACAATAATAGTATTTTAATTTACTAAGAACAGCGCAGCTCCAAAACGAGCTAAATTATGCGTTTTACGCAAATACATTTTACTCACTGCAGCGATTTTCAAATTTCCATATATAGCTCATTACACGCCGGTTTATTCTTTATCAATTTTAGCAAAAGTTGAAGAAATAAACATTATTTACCGAAAAATTCAAAACACGTTTCAAATGTCAAGCTTTTTTTATTACGTTGAAAATCGAATACTTAACTTACTAAACTAACCCCTAAAAGGAGTCTAAATTCTTTGAAAGATAAGGTGTGCCACAGTTCACTCAGCCCGAAGCTGCAAGACACAACTGACGATTCCACAAGCAGACTATAGCGCCAATATATACCAAGCGGTTGGACAGGTAGAGACTATCCGGTCTGTGCAACCACTAGTGCAGAGGCTGCAATACCTTACAAGGATGCAAATTTAACCACTACGGTCGCACCGACCGTCCTAACGACGTAGTCAGGAAGATTGATCGGCATTCCTGCTCCATGGATAAGACAACATAAATTGAACCGAGAGACTACCATATAGATAGCCAACTCTTTATTTTTGATCTTGCAATTCATATGTTAGGGATGCTCAAGATTTCTGGCCAATAGCTGGGACAGAAACCGCCTGGTGTACGACCATCCCAGATTAAAGGAAGCTGCATCAAATAAATGGTCACGAATATCTGTTTACATCTTACCGCACTAGGTGCACATACTTGAACAGAAAAGTAGTATTCCAATATATTAAAAAGGAGATAATAGAAACTTAAATAACTACAAGGGAATATCATTGTTATGAACAACATCCAAGATTTACTAACAAATTGAGAAAAACAACAGAAAAAAACAATAGAAAAAACACAAAGTGGATTTAAGAAAATAAATTCAACTCAAGACTATATTTTTACAATAAGATAGTCAACAGAAAAGACAATAAAAGGAAAAAGTGAACTATGTATAGCATACGTAGACTTGGAGAAAGCCTTTGATAGTGTTGCAAGTAACGACTTCTATGTAAGCAACTTTAAAGTAAATAGACACAATATTTGTATGACGATATTTAATTTCAACCAGATCCTCACCAAACCTTCTTGATAGCCTTAAACCAGAATACTTTTCTAACCGTCTACAGAACAGCGTATACCGGTAGTTATTCGAAAGTTTCCAGCCTCCATTACTGCAGATGATATTAAATCTGAAATTATTTTAAAGGATTTTCCAATACAATCAGGTCACTGGATAAAAAACATTTCTTTAACTGAGTTTATCTTGATTGATCTGATAAAAGCTGTCCTAAAAACGAAGCGGGAATTTTGGCGTGCATGTCGCGGCACCTTTACGAGCAACTGTAGAGAAAAAAAAATCCTTTCATGTTAATGTAATAAATAGAAAAATCGCAAAAACCAATCAAATAAATTATAAATCGATTTAAAAAAATATTTACTTTAAATTAAATGTAACATGACTAACTACGTTACTTCAAAACGACCAGAATAATTTGGAAAAAATATAAACATATCCGACACCTTATCTGCCATAAAGGAATTACATAACAAACAATAAATAAATGAACTCGCTGTAATAAATAACTTCCATAAATGTTTCCATATCAATGAATGCAGGTTATTTATCTCGCAAATATTGGCAACAATTATATGATACAATGTTGAGAAGGAAAATGAACGTTTACAAATATTTACAAAGCGAACAAAATAGTTATCCGACTTCTTCGAATGTAGATCTCCAGGAGATATCGATTTAGATAATGATAGATTTTTCATACTTCGTCAAAATACCAAAATTGACAAACAAATACTTAAAACCATATCGAGAAAGTACAACTATATAAAATACTTTAAAGATTTTCAGAATTTAAATGATATAAAAAACATTATTTTTGAGGAACAATATTTGTATAAGAAATATGAAATACAACGATCATTATAGACCAGCAGTCTATATTTGTTTCTTTGTAGTTTTTATATATAACGTAGGTAAGAACAACAAAAATAGTATTTTAAATAACTATGGCCAGTGTAGCTCCTAAACGAGCTAAAATAAGTGCTTTATACAAACACATTTAACTTATTGCAACGATTTTCAAATTCAATATATTGTAAATAACTCTTTAAATGTTTTAACATAAACTCAATTACCTTTCACAAAATTTGACAACAGAATCCATTAAAAAGTGTAACTACTCTGCACTTGTAGTCAAAGAATATATATAAAGAAGAAGCGACAGTTGCCTGCATTTAGGGGGGGTTACCTATTTGCTTCTTGTGCCATCTCTGAACCACACAAAAAAGCTTCAAATTAAAAAAAAAAAGCTGGGTGCATATATATTCTTTTATATCAAAAATTATTATTGAAAATTATAAATATAATAAAATT
>NEEE01004565.1:8772-21980 GCA_002278615.1 Pogonus chalceus | reverse complement strand
ATAAATTTAGGTGAAAAAATACAAGAGCAGTCTGTAGAAAATTTGATTTATAATCAAGCTTCTACTTCGAATGAAGATATTTATCTCAACGATCATAATGATTCTCCGGCTCAAATGTCTCCTATACTGATAAATAACGCTGTAGTAAACGAAGCATCAGTACCTGAAATTGTATATGAGATTGTATTGCACAATAAATCTGTAGAAACTGTCTTTTGACCACAGTCATGTGCAGATGAAAATTCTTATTTAAATTTGTTTGCTATTCTTAGAAATGACTTAGTAATTGATTCAAATATTTTGAATATTTGTAATCAAGCAGGTTTGTAATTAATTAAAAAAAAAATCTAAATCTAATAGTTTATATGTATTTCTGAAGAATAAACATACAAAAATATACAGAGGAGGACAAAAGTATTGGCACACTCATAATAAACAAATAAAATAATTAATAAATGGCACACAAGTAGAAAAATTAATTCAATCTTTTAATATAACTAATCTTCATTATGTAGAGATATAATTTACAAAAAAAAATTATAAAAAAATCAAAGTTCTAATTAAAAAATCACAAGATATTTAAATATATCCCAGTTTTCTAGGGACAAAAGTATTGGCACACTATGAATTAACATTGTTAATTTTAGAAAAAGCAAGTTGTTAATATCCTGTCGGGCACCATTTATGTTTTATAACTTCTTTTTCTATATATAAAGTGTTTCATAATATGGCCCTTTACCTTACATCTCACAAAACTTAACAAAAGAATTCATTAAAAAATCTAACCACTCCGCACTTACTGAGCTTTCTTTTAATAATGGCTTCGTGAAAGAACAATTCACTACAAGCAACAAGTCTGGGTGCTGGAGCATGCACGCATTTAAAATGTCAGGTAACGCGGCGCAAATACACGAAAATGAACATGTGCGCATATCTCCATAGGCCCTCTGAAAAAAGTGAACGGATACTTTGGCGTGCAGGTCGCAGCACCATTACGAGCAACAGCGAAACAAAAAATACAAAGAATGGTTAATTAAAAATCTTTTAAAATCCTTCTTGCATTTGTGTAATTGAAATAAATGGAATAACCATAAAAACCAAACGAATTAATTTTTATTTTATAAAAAAAAAGTAACAAATAAATGTTTAAATACAATATTGCAACAATAATAAAAATAAGATTTGTGTCATTTACTTATGGACGACCCGATTCGACTCCATCATCAACAATACATCTAAAATTAATAACTTTAAATTTAAGCCAAAATAAGGTTACAGAGAAGGTGAGATATAGGAATTATTATCTATTTACAATTCTTAGAACACTTGATATAAGTTCCAAAATTTCGACAAAAATAAGAAAAATTATTTTAAATATGGTAAAAATTTAAAGCAAAGGTTGTATATAGAAGTATATTTGGTGTACGAAAAATTCGTAAATGTTCAGGCCGACCAAAATTATTAAATAACCGCCAAAAGAGATAAATTTTTACGGATATAAGAGAAAATCTAAGCACAAGTGCTGTACAACTTACGAAAGTATAAATTTACAAATAGAAAATGAAAACAAAAATAGACAATTATTTTTAAAGTTCGTAAGTGCTAATACAATTTGACGAGTACTTTTAGAGAGTAGATATAACTGTCGCAATCCAAGAAAAAAACCATTAATTTCAACAATCAACAAGTAAAAAAAGATAAGAATATGTTCTTGAATATAAAAATTGCGATATTTCTTTTTGGGATGATGTCATTTAAATATTTAGGAAAAAAATAAATGACAAAGTTTGGAAAAAAATATGAAGCTTGATACAAAGATTATTATTGTTTATATTATTATTGTTTTTTGAGCTACGTGAAGGTTTATGTAGTAAATAAAAATTTTATCTGTATCTTTTCTTCACAACTTTATTATTTAAATATTAGATGTACATTTCAATCACAAGGTGNGAGTTGTAAGGTGGTAGTATAAGTCGGATCTCTGACTTTCATTGAGTCAACAATGAATACAGAATAATACAAAAATATTGTAACGGATGTGTCGCCGCTGATAAGTAGCCGTGATTGACCTTACAGTGACTTACGTAAACGTAAAGAACAACTAAGTTTATAAAATTGTGTTTCTAGAATATTTAAGAACAAAAAAATGCAAAGTAGAAGGTTCTAGAATTAAACTGTGGCCTATTAAAACTGGCTCTGTCGTCGCCAGAGTTAGTTACCTTGGATAGGAGAATAAAGGAACATCAAATAACTTTAGAATATATTCTTAAAACAACTAAATTAGTAAAGTAGTGAAAGATATTTGGGAACAGCGGTTATTTATCCCAGACATAAAAAGGATAATAGGACAAATTGTGCAAATTATCAGGGAATTGCCTAGTTAGACGCAGTGTATAAAATTATGGCTGTTTTTTAAAGAAATAGAGTAGCAAAATATACAGAAGATGTAATAGAAGAGTGTCTAGCAGGTTTCAGACTTAATATAGGAGCGACAGTTCAAATTTTCACCCTTAAGCATGTAAATTATAGTTTAAAACTCAATATGCTATTTATAGACTAAAGAGACAAATGCAGTGAACAAGCCTATGATACTATAAAGAAAACCAAAATGCTAAAAATCAAAATTTCCCAAGATGGAGTTTCATACAAGGTTTTAGTGGACGGGTAAAGAGGCAACCGGATCCTGTGTCACCTAGCCTATTCAATATGAACTTGGAGGACATAATACGTAGAAGTGGTTTGCATCGAACAGGATCTATAAACCGTCATAGACACCAACAATTGGCTATTACGGACGGCATATAAGCCTTTGTATAAGATGTACCTGTAGGGCTAAAACTGTCTGGTAAAGGTCATCAATGAATAAAAACACACATAGATAATGAAAATGGATTTGAAGAAAGTGGCTTACTATTATTTCAATTCAAAAACCTGGCGATTATCACGAGGACATGCATTTCAATGTATTTGAAGAGTGGATAGCAAAAATGTTGCCATCTTTAAGTAAAAATGGTGTAAATGTAATGGTCAACGCTCCATATCATTACGTGAAAATGGATAAAACACCGACCGCCAATAGGAAGATAAGTGATATAATAACTTACCTCACAACAAAAAGAAGAGGAAGTGAATAAGCACTAATTAGAAGTAGAATTACTGTATCTGGCAAAAATTAATCTAAAAATTCATCCAGTTCTTTACAAAGTGAACGAAATGGTCTAAATACAAAGCAGGAGCTTCTACATTTGCCACCGTACTACTTCAAGGTAAGTCCAATTGAAATGATTTCGGTTCAGGTGAAGAAATTCGTTGTAGCACATAACAAAACATATAAAATATCAGACGTTTCAAATCTGTTCAATGATGGCTTCGCGCAAATACCGGCAGAGACAACCAAAGTTAAATGGTTCAATGCGGTACAAAAAGACATTCAAGAAATAGGTATAAGAGGATGGGAAGAGAAAAGACCAGTGAAGAAGAATAATGTCTCTAGCCATAATTATCCAAGGATTGTAGGGCTGCCTATATTTATCTTTCTACCTTAAGTTATTTGTATCTTTTTAGTTTTCGAGATCTAAATGGTGACCCAAAAGATCAATCAATTTGGGGAAGCGTGTATATAAAGAATTATGTACATTTCTTTATTTAAATTATCGAAGAATTCGAATGCAAGCACCCAGGTGCGATATACGTGCGAGTTGCAGAGATACGTAACATCTCTATCCCATTACGTAGGCTTCTCATCGCGTTTCGCGCTTCTGCGGTCTTGCAAGGCACTTTTGCATCCTAGTAACAACATACAATAATACAAAGCCTCATACCAACACACCGACGCCATAAGGAACTCGCTACGAAAATAGTGTTACCGACCAAAGAAAGAAGGGAAAATCTGTAGTATTAGTCTCCAACACGGGCACCCACCAAATAATATTCTGGGGTCAACCGACTCCCTCCAATTCAAATAGTCAGCAAATCAAAACCCTTCTCTATAAATAAAAAGGAAATATTAACCTCACTTTCGATTTGTGTGGATTCGAGTTCAAGTCTAGCCTGGCTCATCACAGAAAAATAAGCAGAACAAGGAACAGCACTAGATGCGCTATATATCAAATGCACTTCGACAGCTTTTCGTCCATGCAACAGCACGAACGCGGGGCATACGAAAAGAAAAACCGGAAACAGCTGTTGGAGCAACTTCTTGTTCCCGACCTGTATAAGTTGCGATGATCACCAAGATCGCATCGCGAATAAAAGAAGGAAAGATAAGTTATAGAAACATGGAAAAGGCAACCAATCTGATACAACATCAGGTTTGGTACATCAGAGAGAGACCAACGTACCCGGCCATTTTGTCTTAAACGGGATCAAAAAGAATCAGCCATCAGTACCTTCTTTAACGGCTCCGAACCCTAAGCTACCAAAACCAGTAGCACTAAGTACGTCCTTAGCCTCTACTTTCATCCAGGAAATATTGTCTCTAATCTCTGCTACGAGAACATCTAGCACTCTTGAACCAAACATTAATCCTGTGAAAACGCCCTCGCAATTGCGAATACCTTCGTCATATCTACTTACGCAGCTTTTAGCAACTTAAATTAGTCTTAAACTAACCAACAAGAAAATAGAAGTAGTTCCTACATCTGGTAAGAGAAAAAGATATTGAATGACTGAATACAAAGTATTGAAACAAATAAAATGATGCATACATATTGAAACAATACTTTCTAAAACAAACATTGTTTCTCAAGTTATTATTTATCCCAAAAATAATGATTAAAATAATCTTTTTCCTGGAAAATAACAAGATATTCTAAATGGCACTTTTCTGACAGAACAAAAGATTTCAAACCATAATATTATTGGTGCATAAATCCATTAGTGTAATTAAATACGAAACATATTGGAAGCACTGATATAATACGACAGGGAAGTTCCGTTAATCATTTGATAGTAAACAGAACGTTTTTAGAGTACAAAACTTATTTTCAAAGTCTACAAAAAAGTGATCAGAAAGAAGCCACTGAAGCAAAGCGATAAATAATATAACAAGTATTTAAGCAAAATAAATCTTACACAAAAATCGGAAATATAATAGGTAGAAGCCGTTTAACAAGTAACAGCACTATAAAACGGTTAAAAAATAGAGCCAATTTTAAGATATCGCTACAGAGTTGACGTCATTGTAAGATGACTACAAGGAAAGAGGCGCAAGATGTAAGAGTGATTAAACACAAAGCCTCGAACAATATCATGAGAGGCTATAACGCAAGTTTATACCAAAATTATACGCAAGAGTTTTTCATCGTAATGGATACAATGCGTGCATAGCTAGGGGGAAAGGTTTTATAAATAAGCCTGAAGAATTTCGGAATAATATATTATTTTCTGATGAGAGTAAATTCCATATCTTCTTGTATGATTGGAGAAATCTGATTTGGAGAAAACCTAACAAATACTTACAAAAAAAGAATATGACACGCACAGTTAAACATAGCGGCGGAAGTATAGTGGTGCAGTATAACTGCATCAAGTGTTAGCAAGAAAGCATGGATCAAAAAGTTAACCTTAATATTTAAAAGGAAAATTCAAAAAAGAGTGCTGAAATATTGGGCTTATAGCACTTCAAAAACATCTCGTAATCAAGAGTCGATTCAAAGGACTTCTAAAATAAAAAGATGTCCTTTCATGTCAGAACCTTCTACTTTTGGATAAGAGCTTAATAAAACGTGCTAAAATAATAACAATTATATAAAAAATACATCTGAAAATCGCCCATCAGATGTAGACTATAATTGATGTCTTCATGTTTATCATATATAAAAGATCATAACAAAGACCAATCATAAAGAATATCAAAATGGTTTATTTAAAATGTTATTGAAGATGTGGGATGAAGAAACTAAAGATGAACTATAGAAACAAGTATTCGATGGACTCTGATTAAAAACCATTTTTGAATGCAAGACTTTTTTCAAAAATGTGTAAAGAAATGGGAAAAAGTCATATTTAGCTCCTTTTTCATACTTATAATCGTTGGCTATCTCGAGGCAAAATTCTAAACCGATTATTTGAACTAAGATATTAACATTTTTTTAATGATAGATTTGAAACGTCAAGACAAATTGAATGCCACCATTGCAAAACTACCTTTTTGGTAAAAGAAATTGATTATAGAAAATTGAACCAATTTTCCTCCCGTCATGAGTTTAAAACAAGTTGGGCTGCTAAATATGAGGCTAATACTTTAAAATACATAATACAACATATACAAGTGCGCCAAAAATATTGAATGGATAATATATCCATTCTAGAAGGTTTTTCACATGCGGAAGAAGACCAATTGTTGACGAATTCCTGAAAAACAAACATATTTTCCAACTTCATATCTATTCAAAGTTGCTTTTTCAGCATTTGTAGAAATTAAGTTGAAAAATAAAACAGAAACTTGCATAAATCGCATCTCAGATTAACATAAACAATCAGGGAACCAAATTATGATGATTTGTCGTCTAAATTTTATTTTTTGTTTACAAATATAGACGCTTGCTACAAAATATTTGAATAAACGATAAGAACACAACTAAATATATACACCGAATCCTTGGGTAGTATCAAGCGGGCTCTAAAAACATTATTACGACAAATTTGAAAGAACTCTTGTTTACTAAACACGAGTATAAAATAGAGTTACAAGTGTTATTCGTAGACTTTAGGAAAGCATACGATACAATAAGACGAGTTAAAATGTATAAAAAAATGTTTCAACTAAGAATTAAAAAAAAAAATCTCAGAATATCAAAAATGACCTTATAGAAAACAAAAAATTAGGTCATATGGAAGGATGACGAATCGTAAGAATTGAGAAGTAAGAAGAGGTGACCCTGTATCAACAATACTGTTTAATATAACATTGGAAGTAATATTAAGAAATAGCCAAATCAACAATGAATGGAAAATTTTGAATAAGGATCGCCAATGCATGACCTTTGCAGATGATCTGAAAATCATAGCAATCGTTAGAAACCCTCAAAATTATGGCGTTTGTCGAGGCACAAAGACCAAAGTGGCTGAAACATATAAAAAGATTAAATAGAGATATACTACCAAAGTTGGTTCTGGGTGAAAAACAAATAGGAAAGAGAAATAAGGGAAGACCAAGAATAACTGGATTAACAGTATGGAAAAAGAGTTAAAAGTGGAAAAAATAGCAACAGAAAGCAATCACCGAGTGTTTAAGTATTTAATTATTTTAAAAAAATGTTCTACCAAATGCCGACAGTAAACTCAGTTCAATATAATAACAAATTAAATTCTAAGAATAAAAACTATCATTCAAGAGTTTATCAAATCAATCGCAATAATTGCGATTACATTTATCTAGGGAAACACATTCTAAAATGTCTTTTCCCACATTCTTAAATGTGCAAGCAATAAAACTATGTCCTGTGCTACAGGCAAGTGCTTTGTCTTACAAAAGTAGATTGCAAGTAAATAATTTTACGATTTGTAATAGAGCAACACACGATAGCACCAACAATTAGTGGAATGAAACTAAATCCGATATAAAGTCATGAGTATTTTCTGCAATCGCACAGGTCTTCGCAGAAACAATTGCCTCAGATATGATCAGTGATTTTTATAGTAATTTTAATGCTGATTACAAGCAAAATATTGAAGAAAAAAAAATCCATGATTTACAGTAGAGAACAGAACAATTGATTCGTCGAAAAAAAGTCTAAAATCAGTTCACGGCAATAAGTAACCTTCGGTTTCCGTTGGATATTCAGTCCATTTGAAAGAAAATCTTGAGCTCGTCTTGAACAAAATTTGTTACTAAGATCAAAACACAAAAAAACTACATAAATTTTCCCGGTTTACCTGCGAATGGGATAGTCATGCCAAAAAGCAACACTATGTTAAAAAAAGGATGGTCACTGCGAGAAAATTTGCAAGCCGGAGTTAAAAATGTTAAGAGGGAAAGTCGTGTAGATCCTAAAAAGATATTATTTTCACCACTTCAAATAAAATTGGAGATAATGAAACTTGCTTATTCTACAACTTTCCCCCACCTCAGTGGATGTAAGTTTGAGATTAAGATAGAAATGAGGCTGAGAATTTCGAGAGAGACAATTGTGATGACAAGTGTGACGAAATCGTTGCATTTATATACAGTCGTAACAAAAAGTCGTTTAGCATTATTTTTCCTATAATATAACTGAGAATCGAACACAATACCAAAGAAGGAGTATATTTTACATCTCTTTGTTAACAGTTTCCTGGTTTATCCGAGGCAACACTAAACGAAATGTTCACAGGACCTGATTTCAGGAAACTCATGAGGAATGCTTACTATAAGCAACTAATGAATTCAAGAGAAACAGCAGCGTAGGTATCTTTCAAACTAGTCGTATTTAATTTTTTCTACTCACACCTTGACTTCCCTTCAAATCTTGGTAATGTCGGTGAAGAGCAGGGCGAAAGTTTCGTCAAGAAATCAAGGAAATTGAAAGTAGGTACTGAGGAATTCGATCTGTTTTAAATCAGCTATCCAAATAAAAACAATTAAAAAAAAAATATTTCCCAGACCCGTACTATTAAACACCTGGCAAAATTGTTGAATGATTACCCAAAGCCAGTCGTATTATTTTCAGATGATTGCGGGTATCAAAATCGCAACTGCATCAAAACGACATCATAATTGAGTAGAAATACCTTTAAAAATGTCACACACAAACGGAGCGTGATTCCACCGATAGCTTAATTAAAAGACAACTGAAAGGAAGCGATATTTTTATGCCTACTGATTATATTCAAAATTTGAAAGGTACACGACGAAATCCGAAGTCAATGAACATAATATATTACGAAATATTCCTTATACGGTACATTCTGATAATGGCACAATTATTATCCATGATTATTCAGAATTTAAATAATTTTTTAAATTCGTCCATGAAAATTGCAATCGTTTTATATATTTTCTTGCAAATGACGGTAAATAAATAAATTAGAAATTTATTCTCCAAAGTTTCCACATTTCGGTGGAGTCATAAATAAATCCTAAAAATGCATTTGACAAAAACAATAAAGGAACAAATATTAACATTTGAAGAGTTTTAAATACTGCTCACGCAAGTTGAAACTGTAGCAAATGCACGTCCTCTTTCGCCCCTTAGTAACGATGCTAGCGATTTTGCTACTTTTATCCTGGCACATCTCCTCATTTGAAGACATTTACTTATTCTTCCAGATAACGATTATTAGACAATACCAGAAAATAATTTGTCGACATTTCAACGCATGCAACAGATAGTCCAATACTTATGGAAGCGACGTTACTTAGTGTGATGATGATGGTGACTCTAGTACTGACCAATCTTTGTCAACAAAAGTTCTAATAGACGTGGATGAGAATATAGTAGAGGCGACCAAAAAGAATGACAAAAAAAGAAAAGCTAGTCAAATAAATTCCAAAGTTAATAATAAATTATTAAAAAAACAAAAAAAAATCACAATAAACGTTTTTAGGCTAGTGAAAGTGAAAGGTTAGGTAAGGTACATGAAATAGTAGAAATAAATGTAAGCAAATTTGGTAAGAAAAAGTATAATAAAGGCAAAAAATTGGATTAAAAATGCGTCTTTGCAGGTGCCCAAAGATAATCGAGTAAATGTTTTGTGAGAGTTGTAAACAAGGATAATGAGAAGACTTAACTGGATATAATAAAATATTATAGTTGTTGAAGGGGATATGATTGCGTATCGTCACCTGGTGGTAAACCATTTAATTTTATGAACCCTGAAATAGGCGCACATACGAACTCCATCATGGGAACCTGGAGTGCCATTAAGATTGAGCGAGGTAGAAATCATGTTAAAAGAAAATTTACTTCCTCCTGAGCTGAGTACCTCGGGCGCTGGTTCAATAGGAAATCCGAAAAAATTTTGGATACATTCCTCGACGCATTGAAAAAATTTATCCCATCAATAATTATCTACTGATTTTCGCAAGTCCGGAATCCCGAAGACTCGTATTATATTCCAGCAGGACGGCGATCCTAAGCACACTGCCAAAATAGTTTTAACTTGGATCCAACATCAGGAATTTGAAGTTTCAAAATGGCCGGCACAAAGTTCGGATATGAATCTTATTGAACATGCATAAGGTAACATTAAAAAAAAAGGTAGTAAATTATGCTGAACCACCCCTGATGATAATCATGAGTTATGGAATCGGGAAAAAGACAATTGGGATAGTATACGACAGTAAAGTATGATACTTTCAGTTAAGAATTGTTTACTGTATAAATCAATTTAAGTATCTAAAGATATAAAACCAACCTTTGCTCTGGTAACCAAAATCTAAGTTCGATCTTTGAAAGTGTCCACAAAACAATCCAAGAGCACAATGAATTTGGAGTTGTAGTGAACAGAAAAAAATCAGGAAGGAAGAAAATTGCTATTCCTCGCATCGAACGTTCTTTGGAAAAATTGTTCAGCACAAAGTCAAAATCTATTGGCAGATCTTTTTCAAAAAAACTGGTGTACAAGTGTCTGCAAGCCATGTTCGCCGATTACTTTGCGAAATCTGCACGGCTTGCAGAGGACATGAAATGCCATTAGAAGAGAGCTAGGTAGAAATCATATGAAAGGACAATTTAATTCCTCCCTAGTTAAATACCTTAGTATAGTTATAGTACAGAAATGATTAATTTTGATTCGATTTTAAATAAACTATGCTGTAAAAACGTGTCAAATAACAACCAAAAATTTCCCCATCCAATAGCTATATCTCTTCCATATACAGTAGGTTTGAAGTCGGGATAACAAAAAATTAGTTTAGAAATAACAACGCCTCTAAAGTTTAGAAGTTATTTTAACCAAGTTTTAAGTACAAAATTAAAGTTGTAAAATTGGATAACTGTTTATAATTTGAGTGCAATATACTGGATTAAATCAGAGTCATGTTTATGCGGCCCGCCAAGCATTTCTAATATTGAATTTATTTCATCGACTTTCTCCCATCAATATATTGTTATAAAATTGATTATAATAAAATGGTAGAACATACTAAACCGAAAAATTTTTGTGACGAGTTACTCACTTGTTGGCGACTTGTTCAAACATGCAATACGAACACGCCGCTTCTGCGCGATTTTTTGTGACAAGATACACACTTGTCGGCGACTTGTTCAAACATGCAATACGAACGCGCTGCGTCTGTGCTTGTTTGTGTTTGCCTCTATCACACAATCAGTCAGATTGATAAGCTGTTAAGGTTACATGATACAGCTGTAACGCTCAGTTTAAAAGAAGCGTAAATTGAAATGTACTTTTCACTGATATTATTATAATTTTTGGCAATTTATTTTTTATAAAGTATTAGTTTTCAATAAATTTTATGCATACAAATGAAAATTTACATGATTTTGTTAATTTTTGAAAAAAAATTTTGAAAAAAAGCAGTTTTTTTTTTAATTAAAATTTTTTTAACGAAACTAATTTTGGCATTATTTATGCTGTTTACCACTAAAAATTTTGAAAAAGATAACCTAGAAGTTTTGGAACTATGATGAAAAATTTGTTTTTAACTTAAAAATATACATACAGTTACTCATATTCAATATCGTCCACCTTCATTTTTTAAAAACAACTCAATAAATCTTTATATAATTCTTGCAAAAATAAACCAAAAATTTAATATATCATTTAAACGGGATATCAACTTTACAAAAATAATTTAAAAAATTACATAATAAACACCCCTTACGAATTAACAAAAAATAAAACAAAAAATTCATATTCTTACATCACATTGTAAATCGTCCACTTCAAATTTAATTTACAAAACGTAATTTGTAAATAACTTGGTAGTATTTCATATTTTTTGGATCCCCCTTAGCATCTATGATCGCCTGAATAATGTTTGACATCGATCGTACCAATTTTTTGATATAATAAGGTTTGATTTTACCTCATTTTTCCATGAAAACTTTTTCCATGTCATTTTTACTTGATATAGAATGTTTGCTTAGATTTTTTGATAGGGTATCCCAGAAATTTTCAATAATATTAATTTCTGGTGATTGGGAGTGTTCACCCGAAACATTTCGACAATTATATATGACCTACGGTGGCACAATTTTTGAAGTATGCTTAAAATTGTTGTTCTGATAGAATGTCCATGCCCAGTTTTTTGGCATTGACATTGTAAAAAAATAATTAAATATGAACTTAAACCTGGAAACTGCAAGAAAAGTATTCAGGAAGTATATATTTAATGATAAAATTACTATGAAAAAGTTTTTTATTAGCAAGAAGAATAAAAAAAGCGACTTGTGTTTGCTAAGAAATACATCACAAAGCTTCTAAATTTCTGGCACAAGGTTAAGTATTTAAAAGTTATCAATTCATATCAAAATGCATTCTTTAAAGATTCTATTTACAGTTATAAGTAAATTTAGTCTTTTCGGGTTCGATGGAACAAGAACGATGTTGCAAATAAATAATACAGAACTTGACAATAAAAACATCAAACCGACTATAAAACATGGTATTAGGTCTATGATGGTATGGGGGTGTGTTAAAGGTTTGGATAAGATCTGCACATTATATAAGAAATAATGGACAAATATATTTATTTAAAAATTTAAAAAAAAAAGCATACTTTGAAAATTGCGCTTCAGTGGGTCATATATAATTGTCGAAATGTTTTGAGTGTACCTCCTCAATCACCAGAAATGAATATTATGGAAAACTTCTGGGATACCCTATCAAAAAATCTAAGCAAACATTCCATATCATGTAAAAATGATATGGAAAAATCTTTAATGGAAGAATGGGGTAAAATCAGCCACTATTATACCACCAAATTGGTACAGTTAATGTCAAACATTATTCAGGCGATCATAGATGCTAAGGGGGATTCAGCAAAATATGAAATACTACCAAGTTATTTACAAATTACGTTTTTGTAAATTAAATTTGAAGTAGATGATTTACAATGTGATGTAAAAATCCGAGTTTTTTGTTTTCTTTTTTTTTTAATTCGTCGGGAGTATTCATTATGTTTTAAATTATGTTTGTAAAGTTGGTATCCTGTTTTAATAATATATTACATTTTTTGTTTATTTTTTCAAGAATTTTTATAAGATTTATTGAATTCTTTTAAAAAAATGAAGGTGGACGATTTTGAATGTGAGTTACTGTAT
>NEEE01004527.1:0-10840 GCA_002278615.1 Pogonus chalceus | reverse complement strand
TATTTTTCATAATTCCAATTAAGAAATAATTTTTAAAAAAAACTTACTTTTATGATATCGGTCAATTTTTTTCTCCCAAAAATCATCTCGAAATAATTTTCCTCGCAATAAAACCGAAGTCATATCAATTTAATAATTATCACAATTTAATAATTATAATTCATTATTTTACGATTTACTACATACAAAAATTATTTGAATTAAAAGTCTTTAATGTCGATTTAAAGTACAAGATTAAATAAAATTAAAAAGTAACACAACTTTTATCGCGCTGCCACCAAATTTCGAAGTTTTTCAACGCTTTAAGATCGACGCTTATCGTTCGACGTTTGACGCCTAACTGACGGGATGACCATTGGTCTTCGGTTGATATAGCTGATATCAAAAGGGCACTAATGCATGCACCCTTGTTGCTTATTGCACCGTTTGTAAAGATGTATTGCTTATGTATATGATTACATATTTTATTGTTTCGAAGTGGATATGTTATTTTTCGTACATGTTTATATTTCTATAAAAATTAATGTAATTTGTTTTTAATAAAATATTATTATATTATATGTAATATTTTATTAATTTAAACTTCTCAACTATTCCTTAAAAATTATTAATTAGTAAAATAACTTTTATAACAATAAAACTTATAAAGATTTTTTGTTTTTATCTCAATTAAGATTATATTTTAAAAAGTTTTGAATAGAAATAAGTAGAAATACAAATTTAAAGGTAAGTAATAAATTTTAATGAAATTTAAATACATAATTTTAAACCATTAAAAAATACGTGTAGCTAAATCAAATATATATGAATCTAAATAAATTGACAATTTAATGGAGCACATTTAGTTAATTTATGTTTAATGGTATTTTATTTGCAATTTTATGATAAATCAGTTATCAAAAAATAATTAATAAAATCAATTATGTGAAATTTCGTTTATTTGGAAAAGAATATTAATATTATAAATGAAAATAAATATTTATAATGTACGTATATATTCGTAGAATAAAGACAATTTTAAGAACAAGTGTGCAAGAATAAGAAAGCAGGCGAGAGGCGACTCTTTCGATTATATACGATATTAAATAATTGAAACATAAATTTTCCGGTATCCTGGTAAGTTCGTTTATATATAAGAAAGAAGGAAAAAATATTTTAGATCCATGAAAGCAACCATAATGTACATTATTAGAAAAATAGAAAAAACATCGCTTAATAACTGAGCTGTAAATAACGCAGTTTCGATCATAAATGTCACAAGTTTTGTAATTAAATTAATTAATGCCGGTAAGTTTTATATTTTCCAACAGAATATTACTTTTCTTTTAGGGTTCATTCTTTTTACGATCGGAAAATGGTTGATAATATTACCTTTTAATTGTTACAGTGTTTTGTGTTACGAAAATATTGCTATTAAATTTCTAACTTATATTACTGTAAATCATTTTTAAATTGGACCAACTTCTGCAAAATTTATCAATCTAATTGGATATTATACTTTCCAATCAACATCTTTTCAACAAAAAATATTATTAATAAAAAAGAATTGATCTTATTGTAAGAATTTCGAAACTAATAGTCAATTTTAGAAGTAACGATGATCAAAACGATATACTATTATTTTTAAACTGCTTGTAAGCAATTGAAATACTTTTGATAATTTAGTGATAGTTTAAGAGAAAATTTATACATTAAAATATGTAGTAATATAAAATGCATTTGAAATAAATATAAAAGTACCTTTTAACCGTAGACGAATTTCAATACTAAAGAACTGTGTGCTCCACTCAAAAGCTACAGAAAATATACTATGCATTGAGAGAAAGTAATTTTGATAGTATAATAGTACGGTTATCCAATTGAAATACATTACTCACTGGTCAATATTTCTTTCTATTTGACGAAGGGTATATATTTTGCAATTCCACTGGGTACAGTGGTCAGTAAATTCCCGAAAGGCCCCCCCTTATTGATATACTGTGTAAATATACTTAAATTCACCCTATAACATTACGTTTGGAAGTATGGTTTGGCCTTTTTACGAAAAGGTTCATATTTAAATTATCTTCTCTTTTGTTTCACTACTAGCCTACTTATAAGAAACTCTTTTCTTGTCTTTGATATTTAATTATCATAAACATGACCTTTTTTATTTTGTTTAAGCCTTTGTATCAAATTTAAAGTCATAATTTGTTTAAAGCAAGATTAATAGACTCTTTAACAAACAGAGGAAATACAAATATCAATAAGAATTAATGTATTTTCTTATTTCCAGAATCTAAAATGAATTTATTTTATTTTGATAACATTTTTTAGTATTTTTTTTGCATTCTTTCTTTTTATATTACATTGATTTATATATTCATTACATTTAAATAGTATATAGTATGGAAAATAATTATATTTTATATATTCTTAAGTATAGTTGGCATGAGGCATCATTTAGCTCGAATATTACGGTTCTATGAGTGCAGAATAACTATTCCGAACATGTTTAAACTATATTTGCTCTTATACTATAAATTTAATTGAATTAAAAGAAAACTGAATAAAGTTAGACAGATGTGTATTTTATAATTTAAAAAAAATTATTTTAAATGTCCCAAGCTAATATAAACTTTATAATACTTCATTATACACTAGTGCATAATAATACTGCACATTTGCGTAAACTGTAACCATTCTGTGATTTAAAAATTATACAAAAATGGTATAAATTCCGTAATAATATTAAAGAAAAGTTAATAATAAATTCTAAAATATTTTGAAAATAGCTTCACCATAAATTTAACATTTATTATAAATTATTAGAATTTAGTTGAACACGTAGGAATTTAGTATTTAAGCGAATGAACCAAAATGTATTTACTTTAAATTAAAATATCTTACATAAATTGTTTAATAAATTAATATAATTTGCATTGTTTGCGTTTCTAATTTAACTTAAAAACCTTCAGCTGTTCAAATTAAAACTTAAAATATTCAAATTAGTGTTAATGAATCATTTTAAATTGATATATTCATGTTCTACAGAAATATTAATTCAAATTTTTATTAAATGAATCAAGACATGGAAGTTGTTTTAAAAATTTGCTTTTAAATTAAGGTTATGTATTGATTTTCGGACTTTAATATGATAGAAAGTGTTGTTCGCCTTTGATAGTTGCCGCTTCTATTGAATTCAAATCTTGTATTGCGTCTTTAATCAACAAACAGCGTCTGGATTAAAAGTTTTTTTTTTTTTTTTGGAATAAAATAATAATTATTAAGTTTAAATCAAAGATGGTTATGTCAAAAACATTTGACAACAAGTTCATTCATGGATGATATGATGTAAATTATTTTCCCCCTATAAAGCCGCAGGGAATTTAAAGAATCTATTGATCCTTTATCAAAAACACTTGACTATCGGCAAGATAGGATTACAACAGCTTACGAAGTTTAAAACGAGGTATTTATAGCACCCTTACTACAGGTAAAGGTGATTTAAAATCAGTTGTTTTCATTCGATAGTCTTACATGAATTTCTATCGAAATTAAAGTATTCCCCTATCATCGAAGAGACCGGTATGACCTAACGCGTCGTCACGTGTCCACCGACGACATCTTGTTATGATGGCAGTACTATGGCTCCTACCCCCTATTAGGGTGGCCTTAAAACTCACGTATTACAGAATGATATAGTGTGTAAAACACCGGCTGGAGCCAATATTGAAATGTTAAAGATGTACATTTTCAGAAACAGGAAATTTTAACAATACTGTCATGTATTACAAGAGAATATCATCTATATACAAAAGAAAAATATATATAATATAATTATAATAGAAATAATATTGCTTTAACAATTATTTAGTATTAAAATATTATACACAAATATAAAAATGGTTTATAACAGATATTAAATAATTTTACGTCAATCATAAAAAAGTTTGTGTGTTCTTTACCCTGACGGGTAAAATATTTTTATTGCCCTGTGTACATAACACTAAAAATATAAAATATTTTTATTGCTATTAACATGGGATATGGTTTGAAAATGAGTTGATATTAGTGTAAGTTATTTTTTAATTTGAAGGTTCTTGCTGCTATAAAAAAAATTATTCTTAACAAGATTCATATGTATATCTTCATATTTGCGGGCAGTTTTTTCAATTATTATTCATAAATTATCAAAATTTTATTGGTATAAATTTGCTTAAGGGGTAATTAATTTAATTTAAGCCTAAAAACCGTGTTTTTTGGGTATCTTTTTGAATTTTTTCAAGTCTTTGTGAAATCTGTAGCGTCCCCTAGGTGGGTGGACGTCTGAGCATGCAGGCCGGACATTAATACACGGGCAGGAGCGCACAGGTTATTNAATATATATAATATAATTATAATAGAAATAATATTGCTTTAACAATTATTTAGTATTAAAATATTATACACAAATATAAAAATGGTTTATAACAGATATTAAATAATTTTACGTCAATCATAAAAAAGTTTGTGTGTTCTTTACCCTGACGGGTAAAATATTTTTATTGCCCTGTGTACATAACACTAAAAATATAAAATATTTTTATTGCTATTAACATGGGATATGGTTTGAAAATGAGTTGATATTAGTGTAAGTTATTTTTTAATTTGAAGGTTCTTGCTGCTACAAGAAAAATTATTTTTAGCAAGATTCATATGTATATTTTCATATTTGCGGGCAGTTTTTTCAATTATTATTCATAAATAATCAAAATTTTACTGGTATAAATTTGCTTAAGGGGAAATTTATTTATTTTAAGCCTAAAAACTGTGTTTTTTTGGGAATTTTTTTAGGAATATGAATAAAGGTATTAACTTTGGCTTTCCAGCATGTTATTTAATGATGTTTTGAGTATCTTTATGAATTTTTTCAAGTCTTTGTGAAATCTGTAGTGTTCTCTAGGTGGGTGGACGTCCGAGCATGCAGTCCGGACATTAATACACGGGCGGGAGCGCACAGGTTATCACGGTCATCCGTAACAAAATCGGTTAAGAAAACTAAAATCTATATAAAATTATCTGAAACTTGTGCTACTTTAAGATCAAAATGTTGCAAATTTACAAAATGGCAGCCATCTGAAAAACGGTCTATTTTTGCCCTCTTTTTTCAGACGTTCAAGTACCCGAAATTTTTTTTAATATTCATAGAAATGNGTCATCCGTAACAAAATCGGCTAAGAAAACTAAAATCTACATAAAATTATCTGAAACTTGTGCTACTTTAAGATCAAATTGTTGCAAATTTACAAAATGCAGCCATCTGAAAAAGCGGTCTATTTTTGACCTCTTTTTTCAGACGTTCAAGTACCCGAATTTTTTTTAAATGTTCATAGAAATGGCACATTATGTCTCCTTTAAAATAAAACAATTAAGATCAAAATCGATTCATTAGTTTTTGAGTTCTGCTTCCGTACATAATATAAAAAATCGATTTTTTCTTCGAAAAATAAGTAAATGCTTCCTTAAAGTAGAAATGTATTGTAGATATTAAACTTGATATAAATTTCAGTGATAATGAATGCTTTTAGAAACATATTGAAACTTTGCCTTTGTATTATTCTTGTTCGGAAAAGTCTATTGTCTCTCTTGAAAACAAAGTTTGTGTTAGAGTAGCAATAGTCTTCGCCACAGTCAGTCACTTTAGAGAATAATTCAATTTGAATAAAATGAACACTCCATTGGTCGTATCTTTGTGAGTCAAGCTAATGCAGGGTAAAATGGTCGAACCAGAAGTGTAAATTCGATAAAGATTGACTGTTTCCACCCTGCGATGAACTTAAGGGCGCTTTTAAAGTGGGGAAACTTTGACGCAAATTTACTATCCCTTTCTTTACCCTCTAACACTGATTTCAATTGTGAACAAGTGCACTTGTTGCAAAAGGGTTTTGAATTTGAGATCTTTTTATTCTTCTCGAAGAATATGCCGTAATAGTTGGTTCATAATAAACAGGTTGTTTTATGAAATATGATCAAGCTTTTAAGCTTATAATATGATCGAATAAAAATGGCAATCATTTATTATATAAAGTTACTCGGATATATTCATTTTTTTAAAGATTAGATGATTGCGCTGAATATTTGCGATGTATAAACGTTTAGTATAAAATGGATTGGTTTGAAGACACCAATAAACAAGTAATATCCTGTAGTATCAAATATAATAAGAATAAATCATATAAAACGTCATATTTTCGTTGAAAAACTAAAAGAGTGTATTTTAAGATAACGATTGTCGAATGTCAATTTCATAAAAAGGGTGCGTTCGTGATTTTCTGGAGGGTTAGTATAATAATCTGTCAATGGGGTTGTTATTGTAACATTCGTGTAATATACGATATGTAGACATCTGCGTAATAATGGTTCATGTCAGCAAATTTTCCACAACTGTAAATTCGATTGAAATATGTTTTTAAATATTTTATTATTTTGCTTACCACTTGGAAGTCCTAGTCTTGATTGTAATGAAGCGGTTTTTACGTCTTCGTTTGAAGGTAGTTGCATTTCTGGCCGCCAAGCCATGTCCGAGTCGTTTAGCCATAATTTTCCTATAAAAAACACATATCTTAGTAATATGCTAAAAATTTTACCTTTAAGTTCTTAAATTTATTTAAAAGAAAGTGAAGTGTTCAGAAATAAATTTTCTTCTTTCTTTTGTTAAGTAAAATAGCTGTTAAAATGCGATAACATTTTTTGGAATAGAATTCTAAATTATTTCCTAACATTTCTTTAATTTTTCATATATCATATTTTAATACTGATGGGCTTGTTTAAAATAAATTTTACGAAAAAATTGTTATTTAGTTGTTAGAGAAAGAATTGATTTATGGTCAAAGATCATAATAGTAACATTAATTTTATTTTTTTTTGGTATATAAATAAAATATATGGAGATTAAACTATATTTTTATATTTAATTCTTATAATTTGATATATTCGCAACAAACTAGGATGATTTATTTATGTGAGAAATATATCATATAATTTTTGCAAAAACTGTACCCCTATTTATTAAATATTCACAATAATACCGCATATATTAACATCACTTATTGTAGTCTCTAGCATTAGACAGTCGTCCACCATTTCAGTCTTATGTTTACGTATAGAAAACATCGGAATATACGTACACATGCTGCATGGGGTGACCAACCCGCGCAGCTTCCGGGGGATGCGGGGGAATGTCCGGTATTGATTAGGGCGACCCTAGTTAGCGCTCTGACCTCCCCCACCTCTGTTTTGCGTTCGGAACAGTGGGGTACAGTCTATTGCCGAGTTAGATTATTATTCCAATTTTCAAGAAGATGAATCAATTGTTTGTAGAAATAATTTTCGAGATATTAACCAAAACTAAATTCTATTTGTATTAATTTACATATTTTTATTTTATAATTTATTCATTTTTATTTAAAAATAAACTTCGTGGCCTGGTTCCTATTTTCCTTTAACATACCCAACAATATTGTGCGTCAAAGTAAGACGAAAGAAAAAAAAAAAAAAAGTGATGCTTTCAGAATGACTGGTCTCTAGCAGAAAATTCGTTGCGAAAAGGAGGCCGCAATTTACTTAGACCTCTTGAATCAAATTGAGAATCTTCAAAGAACCTACGATTTCTCCACCCCCACGTTTAGCCTTCCTTGATGTTAATGTTGGTAGCCCTGCGTTGTCCACGTCAATATAAATGTATTGAATGTTTAGAACTATAATAGGAAGTTATTTAATGCATGTTACATGAAAAGCACTTTGTATTCGTTTGTTGTTAAATTTACATAGTTATCTTAAAAATACTCTATCTTGGTTCAATTTTTATAGTTGCTTTTTCCTTTAGATATTGGGAACAAATTAATTTTTTACAATATTTTAATATTACACTGTTTTATCGATAGAATAATTACAATTCTAGTATTTCATTTAATTTTGTAATTACATTTTATATTAATAGTTAGATTATATTTGATACTTGTCCAAAGAAAATATGATCTACTATTTTTAAAACATTTTTAAACAAGAACTATTTTCAACTTTAATTTAATTTAATTATATTACTGTGTAACTATCAAAATATAAAAGTTCGTTTTTAAGTTATAAACAATTATTGCGTTTAATTATATATATTCAATAAATAAAAAATAAAATCATAATTTCTTTTATAAAAAGGAAAATGATTGATTGTTATGTAAGTCCAAAAGTATTTGTAACATTAAAGTAAATTTATAAAACGCTTAAAAGTAGTTTGTTGATACAAATAAAAGTACAATTAAGTAATTTAAAGATGAAAATAGTAAAATATTCAGTTCTTTATACATAAATAATGAGGAATGTACCAAAATTATTATACATAGACATTTATATCATTAAGAAAAGTTGAAATGAATTCGCTTGATAAGAAAAAGATACACCGGTCACGAAACATCAGGTTTAAGGTCAAACTAAGATATTCTCACAAATTTATATTATATGTTATATATACATAACATAACATAACATTTATACATACAAAACATTTATAAAATTGTCCGCACTTATTCTATGAAGCTTAAGCCAGTGCGTGTCTACCTAATGTGACTCTAAAAAAATGAAAAAATTATTTCTCTGAAGAGTTTTTAATGTACGTTTTGTATAAATTAGGTTCCAGAAACTCGGTAATAACAAGTGTAGCTTAAAACGTGAGTTATTACATACGAAATTACAGGTTCATCAGCCACAGACGATTCTTGTTCTTCGTATTTGGAGACTTATATACTTATTGCGTCAGCTGTGTTCACTATTTTTATTGTACTTTAAATTCGACTAATTCTATAAACGCACACGATACCTTTTTCATTACATTTATTTTATAAATACATGTTTTAACTTGAAACAACTTGAAAATTGTCATTTTTCAATCAGTTATTCCGAAAAAGGTATTTTAATTTGTAAATTTCGTTTGTGCGGGATGAAAGAATATTTACATCCCGGTATACTTTGTAATTTCCGCATGTCTTCCTTTTAAAATTGTGAGGCACAAAAAGGAGTAAGATAAAAGAGGGTAAGGGAACAGCTTGTTTGCACACAAGCCCAGACAAGCTTTGCTTGAATGCACAATTGCCCGCATCTTGCGTGTAGACTGTGTTTGGCAATAGAATTTGAAATTATGCTTCAATGTTACATTGCGAAGAATATTCACTGTTAATTTTATTACATTTTCATTCGAAATTATTAAAATATTTTTAATATAAATGTCTAAATTTGTCAGTTTACATTATCATAATTAAATAAATTAAATATTTTAATATAATAAGCAATATTTGTTGAATATTTTTTATATTACTTAAAAAAAATCTACTACGTTGTTAAAAATATGGGTATACATTAGTCTACGTTCATTAACAACAAATTAGTATTAATTAATTGAGAATTTCTAATAGAATAATTTCATGAAATAGCATTACTTCATACATGAGTAAACAAGTATTAGTTTTTTGAAACACTTTGAAATTTATAATAGGCTACAGAATTTTGCTATTGGAATAATGTAATTGAAAGGTTTAAAAATTGCTAAATGGTTTTAAAAAAACCTTTCATCTTGTAATATGATATTTAAAACAAATTTCCCTTTTAAAAGTAAACTTAATTACTACCCATAAAAAAATTATTGAATCCCAAACATATGAAAACAAATCCCCCAACCGGAAATTGTACTGAACCGAAAAAAAAAAAAAAAACCCTTGCATTCAAACAAATCCCAAACAGAAGCATACTCGCAGTTTTGCCAACATCCAAACACATCCAGCGAAAGTACCAGATCTCAAATATCCTATAATGGAAGAAACAAGACTCGCACGTTGCAAACACTTGAATGTCGGAAATCTCGCGTTGCCATTGGTTACGGCAGGGTTGAAATCTTATATCGAATAATAAAGATGGTAGGGAAGGGTTAGGGTTGAATTGGCCACGTGCACCGCACGCGTTCTATCAGCTGCGCACGCTATGTAAATACCTCGGAATGGATAAATGTTTCAAGGCCCGTTTTTTACTGGTTGATAAAAATGTTACGAACATGCGCATTGGAGGTCTTTTATGTAAAGTACCCTTTTATTGGTTGATCTGCATATGGAAGAAATGGCGGAATCGCTATTGGAACGCTTCGAGGCTTCGAAACGAAATGAATAAACACTCCTATTAACTACAAATATATTTATTAAAGATTTCAAAAACACAAATCATTAAGTTACTTTAGGGTTTTAAGAATTTACTTTGTTGAAAGGTCAAATACTGAAACAAATGAAATTAAACTAGGTAGATTTTCATAATTAATATTTATAGAAGCTTTTATATAATAAATATTTGTTCTTTGTCTAACATATTTATACATTTAATTGTTCTAAGATAATACAATCTGTTTGAAGAATTAAAGTTATAGTATTTTTAATTAAAATGTAATTTTTAACAGTTATTAATAAATTTGAAATATGCATTTATTTAAACGCCTAAAATTAAATTAAAAAAATTAAAAAGATATAAAAAGCATTAGAGAAGCATTATTTCAAGACATAATTATTTTAAATTTTACCTAAAATAAACCAAAGATGTGCTTTAACATTTAAATAAAAGATAGTACTGCTATTATTGTTGCTATGTAAAAATATAATGCTTCAACTTAAAAATACTATGAAACAAGTAAGTATGACAGTTTTTCAGGATTTTCTCAGAACTTCCAGATATAGAAAGTTTTTAAACTATTGACTATACATTATAAATTAAAAATGAGCTCAAAACGTGGAGAGTAAATTTAAAATAAATTAAACTATTTTATTAATATCTCAGTCGGTTGTTTTTTTTT
>NEEE01004525.1:1520-14602 GCA_002278615.1 Pogonus chalceus | reverse complement strand
CAAAATATATTTACTGAAACAATATATTTGAGCTATTTTCAAAAAAAGTCTGAAATTTTTGTCAAATGGATTGGTAAGAATTGCATTTTGTGAAGAAAATTCTACCTATATTTTCAATTATGGTTAAAAGAAATTTCTTAATAAACGTAAAATAACTCCTTCGTTCGGAGTTAAAACATAAAATTTCTGTTAATGTACAACGAATAATACTCGATTTATCGTAAAATTTTATATATTTTTTAACACAGTAAAAAATTTGCGTTTTTGCACATAAAATAACTATCTTGGCAGAAATTATTATAAAAAATATCTGAATTTTACGAGTTATTTTGTTAATTTTGTGTGTTTTGCAGCTTGATACACTTGCTTTTGCATAATAAATGAAATTTTGAACAAATCTGTCAAAGTCAAGGTGTTTTTACAGAAACAATATATTTGAGAACCTTCTTAACAAAATCTGGAAATTTTGTCAAATGTATTGGTAACAATTACATTTTGTGAAAAAAATTTTAATTTTATTTTCAATTACAGACGCAAATAACAGTAAAAATTCGTAAAACTTCGATAATTTTTATTATAATTTCTGTAGAAGAATGTTATCTTTTATGAGAAAACGAAAATATGTCGACTGTGTTGAAAAATATATAAATTTAAATAATAATTTTAGTATAACTCGTTGTAAATTAACAGAAATTTTATGTTTCAACGCCAAAAGTAGCAGTTATTTTACGTTTATTAAGGAATTAGTTTTGACCGTAATTGAAAATGTAGGAAAAATTTACTTTACAAAATGCGATTTTAACGTATAAATTTGACAAAAGTTCCACATTTGTTAAGAAACTACTCAAATATATAATTTGTGTAAATATATTTTGACTTTCACAAATTTGTTCAAAATGTTATTTCTCATGCAAAAGCATGTGATTAAAGCTGCTAGTCGAACGTAAAGACCCAAATCTAACAAAAAATACTCGTAAAAATCAGATATTTCTTATTATAATTTCTATCTAAGAATGTTATTTAATATGCAAAAACGCAAATATGTCGACTGTGTTATAAAATATATAAATTTAAATAATAATTTGAGTATAGTTCGTAGTTAATTAACAGCAAATTTAGGTCTTAACTCCAAATTTAGCAGTTATTTTACATTTCTTAAGGAATTTGTTTTGACCGTAATTGAAAATATACGAAAAATTTACTTTAAAAAATGTGATTTTTGCCAATAAATTTGACAAAAATTCCACATTTTGTTTAAAAACTACTGAAATATAGGGATTCTGTAATAATAGTTTCACTTTCACAAATTAGTTCGAAATGTTATTTTTCATGCAAAATTATGTGTTTAACGCTGCAGTTCGAACGAAAAGACGCAAATCTAACAAATAAAACTCGTAAACTATAGATATTTTTTTTTATAATTAATGTTCAAGAATTATTTTATATGCAAAAACGCAATTGTGTCGACTGTGTTGAAAAATATATAAATTTAAATGATAATTTGAGTATAACTAGTTGTAAATTAACAGAAATTTTATGTTTCAACTCCAAATTTAGCAGTTATTTTAAGTTTATTAAGGAATTTGTTTTGACCGTAATTGAAAATATTGGAAAATATAACTTAACAAAACGCGATTTTTACCAATAAATTTGACAAAAATTCCAGATTTTGTTAAGAAACTACTCAAATATATGATTTGTGTAAATTTATTTTGACTTTCACAAATTTGTTCAAAATGTTACTTTTCATGCAAAAGCATGTGTTTAACGCTGCAATTCGAACGATAAGACGCAAATCTAACAAAAAAAACTCGTGAAATTCAGAGTTTTCTTCTTATAATTTTTGTCCAAGAATGTTATTTTATATGCAAAAACGCAAATATGTCGAATGTGTTAAAAATATATCAATTTAAATGATAATTTGAGCAAATTGCTATGTAGAATAACAGAAGTTTTATGTTTCAACTCTAAATTTAGCAGTTATTTTACGTTTAGTAAGAAATTTGTTTTGACCGAAATTAAAAATATAGAAAAAATTTACTTCACAAAATGCGATTCTTACCAAAAAATTTGATAAAAATTCAAGATTTTTTTAAGAAACTACTCTAATAAATGATTGTGTTTAACGCTGCAATTCGAACAAAAAGACGCAAATTAACAGTAAAAATTCGTAAAATTTAGATACTTCTTATTATAAATTCTGTCCAAGAATGTTATTTATTATGCAAACACGCAAATATGTCGACTGTGTTGAAAAATGTACAAATTTCAATGTTAATTTGAGTATAATTCGTTTTAAATTAACAGAAATTTTATGTTTTAACTCTAAATTTAGCAGTTATTTTACGTTTATTAAGGAATTTGTTTTGACCGTAATTGAAAATATTGGAAAATATAACTTAACAAAACGCGATTTTTACCAATAAATTTGACAAAAATTCCAGATTTTGTTAAGAAACTACTCAAATATATGATTTGTGTAAATATATTTTGACTTTCACAAACTTATCTAAAATATATATATATTTTTTTTTTCATGCAAAACATTGTGTTTATCGCTGCATTTTGAACAAAAAGACGCAAATCTAACAAAAAAAACTCGTAAAATTCAGATATTTTTTATAAGAGTTTCTGTCCAAAAATGTTATTTTATATGCAAAAACGCAAAAATGTCGACTGTGTTAAAAAATATATAAATTTAAAAGATAATTTGAGTATAATTTGTTGTAAATTAACAGAAATTTTATGTTTCAACTCCAAATTAAGTAGTTATTTTACGTTTATAAAGGAACTTGTTTTGACCGTAAATGAAAATGTAGGAAAAGTTAACCTTACAAAAAGCGGTTTTTACCAATAAATTTAACAAAAAATTCCACAATTTGTTAAGAAACTACTTAAATACATGGTTTCTGTAAATATATTTTCACATTCACAAATTTGTTCAAAATGTTATTGTTCATGCGAAATCATGTATTTAACGCAATAATTCGAACAAAAAGACGCAAATCTAACAAAAAAAATTCGTTAAATTCAGCTATATCTTATTATAAACTCTGTCCAAGAATAATAAATCATATGCAAAAACGCAAATATGTAGACTGTGTTGGAAAATAAATAAATTTAAATGATAATTTGAGTATAACTCGTTGTAAATTAAGAGATATTTTATGTTTCAACTCCAAACTTAGCAGTTATTTTATGTTTATTGAAGAGTTAGTTTAGATCGTAATTGAAAATATAGGAAAAATTTACCTGACAAATTGCAATTTTTACCAATAGATTTGTTAAAAATTCCACATTTTGTTAAGAAACTACTCAAGTAAATGATTTGTGTAAATATATTTTGACTTTCACAAGTTTGTTTCAAACGTTATTTTTCATGCAAAAGCATATGTTTATCGCTGCAATTCGAACGAAAAGACGCAAATCTAACAAAACAAAAAAACTCGTAAAATTCAGATATTTCTTATTATAATTTCTGTCCAAGAATGTTATTTTATATGCAAAAACGCAAATATGTCGACTGTGTTGAAAAATAAATAAATTTAAATGATAATTTGAGTATAATTCGTTGTAATTTCAGAGATATTTTATGTTTCAACTCCAAAGTTAGCAGTTATTTTATTTTTATTAAGGAATTAGTTTAGATCGTAATTGAAAATATAGGAAAAGTTTATTTTACAAAATGCGATTTTTACCAATAAATTTGTTAAAAATGCTTTATTTTGTTAAGAAATTACTCAAATATATGATTTGTGTTAATATGTTTTGACTTTCACAAGTTTGTTTAAAACGCTGCAATTCGAACAAAAAGACGCAAATCTAACAAAAAAAAATATAAACTTCAGATTTTTCTTATTATATTTTCTGTCCAATAATAAATTTTAGATGCAAACACTTAAATATGTCGACTGTGTTGATATATGTATAAATTTAAATGATAATTTGAGTACAATTCGATGTAAATTAACAGATATTTTATGTTTCAACTCCAAATTTAGCAGTTATTTTACGTTAATTAAAGAATTTGTTTTGGCCGTAATTGAAAATATAGGACTAATTTACTTTACAAAATGCGATTTTTACCAATAAATTTGACAAAAATTCTAGATTTTGTTAAGAAATTTCTCAAAAATATGATTTGTGTACAAATTTTTTTAAATTTCACAAATTTGTTAAAAATGTAATTTCTCATGCAAAACCATGTGCTTAACGCCTCAATTCGAACGAAAAGATGCAAATCTAACAAAAAAAATGGTAAAAATTCATAATTTTATTATAATAACTTCTGCCAAAGAATAAATTTTAAATGCAAACACGCAAATATGTCGACTGTGTTGAAAAATGTACAAATTTCAATGTTAATTTGAGTATAATTCGTTTTAAATTAACAGAAATTTTATGTTTTAACTCTAAATTTAGCAGTTATTTTACGTTTATTAAGGAATTTGTTTTGACCGTAATTGAAAATATTGGAAAATTTTCAATATGCAATTTTTACCAATAAATTTGACAGAAATTACAGATTTTGTTATGAAACTACTCAAATAAATGATTTGTGTACATATATTTTAACTTTCACAAATTTGTTCAAAATGTTACTTTTCATGCAAAAGCATGTGTTTAACGCTGCAATTCGANGGGCACCAAGAAATACTCGGAACTGCTCCAAATCGAGAACTACCGCTTCACCATAAGTAGTCATTAATTTTTTTCGCTTTTATTACTCTATATTTTTTCCCATACTCAAGCGTAGACAGTGATTTTGTTTCCTTGAGCTCGGCAAACTTGTTAAGCTTCTGAGTGATAGATATTTTTAACAGTGTAAACTAATTTACTTCAATATTTGAATTAATTCAATGTAAGAAATGTACGAGTATTTAAATTAAAATTATTTTTACCTCCACCACTTAGTTACTGTTAAAATAATTCAACCAAATTTGCGCAAAATCTGTGTAAACATCAACTGCTAGGTTAGCACTCTTAGAATATTACACTTTAACACCTACATATGACTCATTGTCTTCCTCAGATATAAGTTAATAAACAGAACATGTGTCCCGTAGAAAAGAAATTTGCTAATTGATTGCATTCTAACATTTGCGTATGAGTCATTCTCAAGTGTACACCATAAGTTAAAGAGCAAACTTTTAGTAATTATGGTGCAATATTGAACCGTATTCCAAAACCTGCATATAAGTCATTATCTCCCTCAGATATAGTTCAATAAACGGAACATGTGTCCCATATATGGTGTAACAATAATTAATAATTAATTGCATAAAAAACACTTGCGTATGAATCATTCTCCAGTGTGCACCATAAGTTAAAGAGTAAACCCTTAATTAATATGGTGCAATACTGAACCGCATTCCAACACCTGCATATCAGTCTTCGTCCCCCTCAGATATAGGTCAATAAACAGAACATGTGTCCCATAGTGAAGAAATTTGCTAATTGATTGCATTCTATTATTTGCGTATGAGTCATCCTCAAGTGTGCACCATAAGTTAATAAGAAAACCCTTAAATAATATGTTGCAATACTGAACCGCATTTGCAAATCGTCCCTCTCAAATAAAGGTCAATCAATTGAACATATGTCCCATGAACTTGCTAATTAATTGCATTCTAGCACATGCATATGAATCATCCTCAAGTGTGCACCATAAGTTAATGAGAAAACCCTTAATTAATATATTGCAATACTGAACTGCATTCTAACACCTGCATATCAATAATCTTCAAGCGTTCACCATATGTTTTTGAACAAAGCCTCAATTAATATGATGCAGCAAATTTGCATATCGCCTCCCGCAGTCCCCCCTCGCCGACCAAACTCGCAAAAAAATCGCGAAAAATCTAAGACTCGAGCCTCATTTTTAACCTTATGGGAAAGTGGTCCCGTTTCCCACAAGCTTATCTACTTATTTACAGAAAAAATATATTTGTGTATTTTGCAGCTTGAAACACTGGCTTTTGCATAAAAAATAACACTGTAAACAAATCTGTGAAACTCAAGATGTGTTTACAGAAACAATATATTTGAGCACTTTCTCAACAAAATCTGGAATTTTTGTCAATTATTTTGGTAAGAATTGCATTTTGTGAAGAAAATTTTAATTTTTTTTTCAGTTATCGTTAAACAAGTTTCTTAATAAACGTAAAAAAACTGCTAAATTCAGATAGAAAACATCAAATTTATGTTAATTTGCAACAAATTATATTCGATTTATCATAAATTTTTTTTATATATTTTTTAACACAGTCAAAAGATTTGCGTTTTTACACATGAAAAAACATTCTCGGCAGAAGTTATTATAAAGAATATCTAAATTTTACTAGTTTTTTTCGTTAAATTTGTGTGTTTTGCAGCTTAAAAAGCAAGTGTGCTTTTGTATCAAAAATGACATTTTGAACAAATCTGTGAAACTCAAATGTATTTACGGAAAGAATATATTTAAGCACTCTTAACAAAATCTGGATTTTTTGTCAAATGCATTGGTAAAAATTGCATGTTGTGAAGAAAATTTTACCTGTTTTTTTAATTATCGTAAAAACAAATTTCTTAATAAATGTAAAATTTGTGCTAAATTCGTAATAGAACATTAAATTTCTGTTAATTTACAACGTATTATACTCGATTTATCATAAAATTTTATATATTTTTAACACAGTCAAAAGATTTGCGTCTTAGAACATAAAATAACATTCTTGGCAGAAATTGTTATAAGGATTATCTAAATTTGTGTGTTTTGCAGCTTGAAACACTTGCTTTTGCATCAAAAATGACATTTTGAACAAATTTCTGAAAGTCAAGGTGTGTTTACAGAAACGATATATTTCAGTACTTACATAACAAAATCTGAAAATTTTGACTAATGTATTGGTTAGAATTGCATTTTGTGAAGAAAATTTTAATTTTATTTTCTATTATGGTTAAAACAAATTCCTTATTAAACGTAAAATAACTGCTAAATTCGGAATCAAAACATAAAGTTGCTGTTAATTGACAAGGAATTTTACACGATTTATTATAAAATTTTATATATTTTGAACACAATTTTTAGAATAATAAATATTGTCAACGTTTATATCTATAAAGAACATAAAAAGTAGACGAGCCAATGTTATATTAAGTTGATATCATTATAAGCTATGGTTGTTATGATAACAGTTTAATAAATAAAGTAATATAAGTGAATGTCATATAATCAAGTTGAGTGTATAATATTATTAAAGTCCCTCAAGTTTAATAAAGTCGTTCAATAAAGTCCAATAGGTTATGGGCAAAGGTATTTGTTGTTAAATACAATATGATCTATAAAATGATATTAATAATGCCAGAAACCATGACGACTTTTTTCGCAAAATTAAATAATCAAAATTATCAAGTTTGGAAATTTAAAATGGAACTCCTCATAAAAGAAGATTTGTGTACCCAGGTAAGTTCAACCAAGCCTGTAGATGATAATCAAGCAATAGCATGGAAACAAAAAGATGATAGAGCACGTGCTACCATAGGTTTGCTTGTTGAAAATTACCAGCTTATTCATATTCGTAAGGGAAAGACTGCAAAAGAAGTATGGGACACATTAAATAATTACCATAAAAAATATACTCTTACAAGTAAAATATATTTGTTGCGACAATTTTACAATTTAAAGCTTGCAGAAAATGGTAATTTGGAAGAGCATATTCTTATTATGCAAGATCTGGTGAATAAGTTATCAGCACTTGGTGAAGAGATCAACTTCTCGTTGCCATGCTACTAAGCAGCCTACTAGAATTATATAACACATTAATTACAGCCCTAAAGAGTAGACCAGAAGAAGAATTACCATTAGACATGCTAAAAGGTAAACTCATTGATGAATATAGACGAAGGAAAGGTGTACTAGATACTGAAGTTACAAGTACAGCGCTTAGAGCTTCACAGAAAAAGATGGGTACAGAAAAAGCTTGTTATTTTTACCATAATGTTGGTCATTTTAACCATGATTAAATAAAATATAAAAGACGCAAGGCAAATAAGGAGAAATCAGAAAAGGTCCATTAAGTAGATGAGAAAAATAATTTTATATGTTTTAGCGCCCATCAAGTTAAAGATTAAAAGGGTTTATGGTACCTTGACTCGGGTGCAAGTAGTCATATGACCAATAATAAACAATTCTTTGAAGAATTCAGGCAACTAAACTTTCTGATATCATATAAGCAAATGGAAAAGGAGCTATTGTTATGGGTAAAGGTTCTGGAAGAATAAATGTCTTAACGATAAAAATAAGGAAGTTACTGTTATGCTTCAGGATGTTTTATTTGTGCCAGATCTTACTGAAAAAATAGTTTCAGTTAACAGGTTAACAGAAAAATTTTTTTTTTGCAATTTAAGGATCAAAGATGTACTATAATTAAAAATAATATAGTGGTGGCTACTGCAAATCAGTCAACGAACTTTTACGCAATGAATATCCCGCAAAAGGTAATAACTACAAAGAATAAAGAACATATTCAAAATTGTAAAAATACATGCCACAGAAGATTTGGACATAGAAATCTGGAAGATTTAAAGTTACTTCAAACCAAGAATCTTGTTTCGGGCATAAAAATTCAAGACCGTGGAATCTGGAAAATATGTAAACGCTGCATAAGAGAAAAATTAAAAAGCTCATTATTTCTAAAGCATTTAAGATCCCAGTATACAGCACCTTACTCCCCAGAACAAAATAGCGTCGCAGAACGCAATAATAAAATATTATGGAATAAGAAAAGAGCAAAGGCCGTAAATAAAGCACCATGTAAAGAAAATGCTTATGCACCAGAAGAAAACGGAAGAAAATTGGAAGACACCACAAAATTAAAGAAGCACCAACAAAAATGTCAGCTTGTTGACCAAAATATATCCTGTGGTGATAATCGTTGATGGGAAAGGTTGGAATAAATAAATGTATCAACGTTTATCTGTATAAAGAACATAGAAAGTAGGCGAGCCAATGTAATATTAAGTTGATATCATAATAAGCTTTGGTTGTTATGATAGCAGTTTAATAAATAAAGTAATATAAGTGAGTTTCATATACCATTCTTAGAGTTCTTAAAGTTTAATGAAGTCGTTCATTAAAGTCCAATAAAGCCCAATAACAATCTAAAGAGTTGCGTTTTTGCACATAAAATAACATTCTTGGCAGAAATTATAAGAAATATCTAAATTTTACGAGTTTTTTTCATTAAATTTGTGTTTTGTAACTTTAAATATTTGCTTCCGTATCAAACATTTTGAACCAATCTGTGAAACTCAAGGTGTGTTTACAGAAACGATATATTTAAGTACTTTCTTAACAAAATCTGGAAAATTTGTCAAATGTATTGGTTAGAATTGCATTTCAAGAAGAAAATTATACCTATATTTTCAATAATGGTTAAAACAGCTTGAAACACTTGCTTTTGCATTAAAAATGACATTTTGAACAAATCTGTGAAAGTCAAGGTGTATTTACAGAAATGATAGGTTTGACTACTTACTTAACAAAATCTGGAAATTTTGACAAGCGTATTGGTTAGAATTGCATTTTGTAAAGAAAATTTTGATTTTATTTTCAATAATGGTTAAAACAAATTTCGAAATAAACGTAAATTAACTGCTAAATTCGGAGTTAAAACATCAAATTTCTGTTAATTTACAACGTATTATACTCGATTTATCATAAAATTTTATATATTTGTAACTCAGTCAAAAAATCTGCGTTTTTGCACATTAAATAACATTCTTGGCAGAAATTATTATAAGATATATCTGAATTTTACGTGATTTTTTTTTTAAATTTGCGTCTTTTGCAGCTTGAAACACTTGCTTTTGCATCAAAAATTACATTTTGAACAAATTTACAAATTTCTGAAAGTCAAGGTGTGTTTACAGAAACGATATATTTAAGTACTTTCTTAACAAAATCTGGAAAATTTGTCAAAAGTATTGGTTAGAACTGCATTTTGTGAAGAAAAAATATACCTATATTTTGAATAATGGCTAATACAAATTTCTTAATAAACGTAAAATAACCACTAAATTCGGAGTTTAAACATCAAATTTCTGTTAATTTACAACAAATATACTTGATTAACCATAACATTTTTAAAAAATTTTGACACAGTCAAAAGATTTGAGTTTTTGCACATAAAATAGCATTCTTGGTAGAAATTATTATTAAAAATATCTGAATTTTACGAGTTTTATTTGTTAAATTTGTGTGTTTGCAGCTTGAAAAATTTGCTTTTGTATCAAAAATGACATTTTGAACAAATCTGTGAAACCAAAGAGGTATTTACAAAAACAATATATTTGAGAAATTTCATAACATAATCTGGTTGTCAAATGTATTGGTAAGAATCACATTTCGTGAAAAGAATTTTTCCTGTATTTTCAATTATCGTTAAAACAAATTTCTTAATAAACGTAAAATAACTGCTAATTTTGTAGTAAAAACATCAGATTTCTGTTAATTTACAACGAATTATACTCGATTCATTATAAGAATTTATATATTTCTTAACAAAGTCAAAAGATTTGCATTTTTTCAAATAAAATAACATTCTGGGCAGAAACTATTATACAAAATATCTGAATTTTACAAGTTTTTTCGGTAAATTTGTGTGTTTTTTAGCTTAAAACACTTGTTTATGCATCAAAAATGACATTTTAAACCAATATTTGAAAGTAAAGATGTATTTAAAGAAACTATATATTTGAGAACTTTCTTAACAAAATCGGAAAAGTTTGTCAAATGTCGTAGAGCGTATGTAATAATAATGCACGAAATATAACAAAATGCTAAGAAAAGTATTAATCAACTTGCGCAAAGGTGGTGCAAAATAATATATAATATAAACATAATCAAACAAAATGCACCGCAATATAAATCAATATTATATGAACATGCATATACAATGTTAACTTTCGTTGCTTGAAGGCAAATTTATTTGAGTTTATGCTCTAACAACAAGTTTAAGTATATGAAATAAGGTAAATATGTGCAATTAAACTACAGCAAATAAATAGTAAATTACAGCTAAGCTCAAGCAAAAAATTGATAAATTACACTCAGTGTAGAGTAAAACAAGAATTAAATATAGAAATGAAGACTATAGTAGTATAAAAAATCTAAATAACTTTAACTCTTAATACTTCAGAGTACAACAGCACTAACTTCAATTAGCAAATAGAGCAATTAAAATGTGCCAGTTTGGTAAAATAAAAAGTAAGAACAATAAAATGTACTCACTGCATTCTAGATGCGTAAAAATAACACCTGGGTCTCAGCATCAGCGTAAGAATAAGCAATGACAATACTTTTGGCACTGTAATTCCATACGGAATGCAGTACTTGTAAAACGTGTCTTCAGAGATAACAAACCAAAGGGCGATAATTCATTTGAATACTGAGAAGCTGAAAATAGCTGAAAAGTAACGTATTAAACACAATTCACTATTACTAACATGAAGCGTGCATGCGTTCGGAATAGGTTAACTTAAGCTCAAGCAGCAATAACAAATTTAAGCGGTGCAGTATCACAAAACACAATTTAAACGGTAAATTTAGGCGTATTATAATTACTATATATCACAACTAGATCTGCAATAGTCCAGTTTGACTTAAAACAGAGCAGTTAACAGAAGCCGTACTGTAGTGTGCATTAGGTAAAAACTATATTCTAGGGATGGAACGGCAGCGGTTATATCGGAACCGGAATCGGAGTCGGAGTTTTTGAATTTGTTTTATTGCAACCGGAATCGGAATCGGAACCGAAGTTGGAATTGGAACCGAAGTCGGAGTCAGAGGCGGTGTTAGAGGTGATGGCAGTAGGGATATATATCTATACTGCCACAATATGTTAAAAATATGTAAAAATATGTACAAACATATATTTTATGGGCAAATAAAACAATATTCTGTAAAACTTTTTAATTTTAATTACAAAATAATAATAAATGCACAGTTACTAAATTAAATGAAATGAATTGACTCTATAAATGGAATGTTATATTAAATAAATAGAAGCTTCGCACCTTTGTCTTTGTCTAATCTGTTTCTCAAAATGTCATAGATAAGACCAGCGCCACTAAAAGTTTGTTCGCTCGCTACAGAGCCTGGTGGACACGACAAATATTGACGGGCAATCGATGTAAGAGACTGGAATTTTATATGTCCATTTACTTTCCACCATAATAAGGGATCGTCACTCATAGCTATATGTTTTTCCTTATTATACACATTAAGTACAACTTTCAATAAAATAAATTTGTCTAAAACTAATTTTTCTTTTAATGTAATATTATCATCGTCTTCATCGATGCTTAACAATATATTTGATAATATTGTTTGGACATTACTTTTGCTAGATTTTGCTAGTAAATTCATTCTTGCCAATTTTGTTGTAGAAACATCAATATTTTCAGCTTCATTTTTCGATTTATCTATATCATCGAGTAATGTCAATAACTCGGTTTCCACTTTTTCCTTGCTCACTTCGTTGAAAAATTTTGTTTTATGCCGTGCGCTGTTAGACTTAATAACGACACATTCGAATTTGGTTTCCTCCAAATGTCTGTTGTAAATGAGATTTTCTCAAATTGTTTCAGCAAACCAATTATTTTTTTGCTTATGTTGTATATAAATGGCCACAAATACATTCATTAAACAATTGTCTTCCTCTTAACTGATAATTCGGCACAATGAACTGCATAAGTCGTCGAAATCCAATACCTTCCACGAAATTGAAGGGAAGATCATACAAAACAATCATTTCTGAAATCAATTTATCAATTTTCATTGATTTATCATTAGAACTACACCATGTTTTATTCTTCATTAAAGTTTCTTTAAGATTTATTTGTTTTTTTGCCTCTTGAATAGGCGTTGAAGTTAAAGGTTCTACTCTATTTTTTATTTCGATTTCTAATTTTACAAATTCTTCGTATTGAGTGGTATGCATAGACTTTAAGTGACATTTTAATAAAATATTCGTACCTTCCTTTCTTAAATATGTCTTTTTACACAGCTTATACTTTGCTGTATCTGCACAAACTTCAAT
>NEEE01004518.1:49979-61479 GCA_002278615.1 Pogonus chalceus | reverse complement strand
TTTGCTATAATTTTTTGGAAAATCACGAATTAATATTGTAATTCTTTATAAATTTCAACATTTTTAATTAATTACAAAACAATATTTGAAAGTAATTAAACTAATAGAACCTCAAAGCTTTGTAAATTTACAATTCTTTGCTCTTATATTACAGAAATTTTTGAGTATGAACCGTAATGTAAATTCCCATACATGTAATGTGAAATCGGTAAACTAACTCTTAAAAAATGTTTAATAATATTACTATAATTATGTTGTAATATTATCAAACAAATACGAAAAAAAAAATTTAAATAATTAATATACTCGATTTGAATTTTGATTAAATATTTTGCCTATCAACTTTCAATACATTTAAATAAATAAAATTATTGTATTTAGAATATTAAACCAAACAATTCGATGCCTATCGATATCAAACTAGGCGATCCGACGCCAAGCGACTTGACGTCTCTCAGTCCGACACTGGCGACCTAACGTCTATCGATATGACACCATACGACCCGACGTCTATCGATATGACACCATACAACCCGACGTCTATCGATATGACACCAAGGAACTGCGACCGCTCAAAATATTATTGTTTCCTTTTCGTAATCAATAAATAGTTTGCTTATAACATAACATAAAATTATTTTTTTTGCTTATTTATAATAAAAATTGCACAATACTAATATTTCAAATAAAAATTTTAATGTAATAAGAATCTTTAGTACATGAAAATAATGTTTAAAATTGAACGTTGTATATTGTTACGCGCGCAAGGCTTTTGTGACTCGCCGCGACAATTAGAGTGCGTACATGTATTAGGTGACTCTTCTTAAGTCCATATTTGTTTAAATGTACCATAGACCCTTATATATTAATTAATGTTGGAAAACTATATATAACTGTTTATATATTTACATAGTTTTCGATTTCACAGCCTCATGAACGGCTTTAATCGTTGCTGCATGATGCTTTTTAAAACTATTATATGTATACGATCAAATCATATTGCTATTATATAAATATTAACAGAAATTAGTAATTCAAAATTGATATAAAACTTATGAGGATACATTTATTTTAGTAATTGCATAGCAATATGAGAAATATATTATTTTGTGAGATAAAAATTGGAAAAAATGTAATAAATAGAAAATAGATAAAAAAGTAATTTTAATCTCACAAATATTAAAAAAAAAAAAAAAAAAAAAAAACAGAACGATTGGCTGTTTTACAAATATCGAGCGTTGTTTTGTGTATCCTTGGACTGGAAACACTATGCCTGCGTATAACAAAGCTTTTGTCTGGAGAACGCGTCATTTGGCCGACAATGAAATGCGTACTCATACTGGTTGGCCCGATACCAAAATACATATTTGGCACTGGAGCTACATAAGGAATCAAATAATTTATTACAAGAACCTATTTAGTCATTTTGTTGTAGCCAAACAAAGCAGTTCTCTTTTCTACATACGTCTCGATGTGTGCTATCTTAACTAATTTCAATGTGTATTCTATATATTTTTGGTGTTTTTAATTGTTTTTATTCTAAAATAAATATTCCGTTAGTTATTAGAATAAAAATACATATATATTTTCTCTAATTTCCTGTAGCATCCTTTATCATGGCAAGTAAGTGCCGATGGTACTCGTATGATTGGTCACATGGTCCTTAAGAAACTTCTTCGGGAGGGAATTAACACATCTTCTAGTGCTGCCATTCTAGGATTAAAAGTTGTTGGTGGTAAGATCATGGAACATGGAGGACGGGGCGCTATTATTGAAAAAGTCAAGAAAGGCTCCATTGCTGATGTTGAGGGCCAGCTTAAACCAGGTATACTTTTCATTTCTTACAAAAGTTTACACAAAATTATACCAAAATCTCAATCACTCAAAACCAAAATTTTTTGTCTTATTAAAAATGAATACAATATAAGTAATATTTATATTTTTGGTTTTATTGGTATAATTACTAAATTTGTTATTTATTTATACTGAATATAATTTGAAATCTCAACATTTTGTTTTTTTACTTTTAATTTTATTTGAATTTTTATCATTTTTAGAAGTTTTCTTTAGTTTTCAGCAAAAAAATAAGTATATTATATATTGTTAACATCAATGTTTGAAATTTATATTATTTTTTCTCTTAAAATAAGCAATAGTTATAATTTATTTTAAAATATCAATATTTTTTTTTTACTTTTAATTTTATTTGATTCTTATTATTTTAACAAGTTTTCTGTAGTTGTCGGCAAAAAATATGTATATTATATATTATTAACATCAATTTTTGTAATTTATATTATTTTTACTTATAAAATAAGCAATATTTATATAAATTGATAAAATCTGCAAGTTTTATAGTAAAATATAAATTAAATTGATTTTTATTTTGCAAGAGACCATGTAAAATTTTTAAGATTTTCTTAGATTAAGCTATATCTATACGAGGTGATTTAAAAAGATCGTGGCTCGAAACTTCCAGATAATTTTGAACTAATTAAAAATGTTTCCAATATAGTTTACTTCTTTTGTATTTATTTATAAAATAGTTGAAGCTAAAATACAAAATATTAAAAATATGTTTGTTTGTCTCGATAGTTAGTTTATTATATAATAAATAATTGCATTCAAGGTGATGAGGTGATAGAATGGAACGGAAGATCACTACAAGGAAAAAGTTACCAAGAAGTATACGACATAATAGCAGAATCCAAGCAAGAACCTCAAGTAGAATTAATAGTTTCAAGGAGTATGAAAGACCGAAGAGCAGCTCAAGCAAGTTGGCGGCATTCGCATACCTCAACTCTTCAATCCAGAGGTAACCGCGATCAGAAAGTGTGTACGTTAAGCGCATTCTTTATTTCTGGCTGAGCTGTTACAATTATATTTAAATTTTTGTATTTATAATTGGCTCTAGTTATTTAGTACTTTCGTATTTCGTTTGCCCGTGTGCGTGTTGTTTGTCGAATGTGTGACTGATTTTATTTATTATTATTTTTATTTATTTTTTAAAATGGGAGCAACAACTTTAAGCATTCAAATGTTTAAGAGTTCTATTGTGTGAAATCAAGTTCATATCATTTTTGTGATAATAAAAAAAAACGTTGTTTTTGAATTTTTTTAGATATGTACCGAACGCAAGACAAACCAAGTGTCTTAGTTACTTCACCTGGTTCACCGGAAATTGTTGCTCCGGTTCGACATAGAACACAACATGCCAGACTTGCGCCTTCTGATCCTAATGTTGGGGGCAGATTACAGGTAAACCATTGTATCTGTTTTTCGTGTTCTATCATGCAAGTTTTACAATAAAATTTATTATTTCTCATGAATATACATAATTATAATATATAGTTATACTTTTAGAATAATTGATTACTTTTAATTTAGTCTGTATTTGTAATATATGTATAATTTTAGTATTTTAAGGAATGTATAAAATATAAAAATAGTTTGTAGTGATAGTATTGTATATGAAATCGGAAAAATATGTATAAAATAAAAATGAAACGAAAAAAATAGTATATAACAATAATTAGATTGTAGTTTTCAAAAATCTAGAACAACGCATGAAAAATGTGAATGTAAACGAATATAAATATGAAAATATTTAATAAAAAAATAATCTTTTATAGATGAAATTGGGATTTGACGCGTCGACTCTTCAACTAATTGTCACCTTAGTCTGCGCTGCAGGCCTCAATCCTCGAACAAATGGCCAACCGCGAAATCCTTACGCAAAGTTATATCTTTTACCGGATCGAAGTGAAAAATCAAAACGTAGAACAAAAACTTTAGCTAATACAAATGATCCAATGTGGAACCAACATTTTGTTTATTCGGGTCTTCGAAGGGCTGATTTAAAAGTACGGGCGCTTGAAGTGACTGTGTGGGACTATGTGAGATATGGGGCGAACGATTTTTTGGGAGAAGTGATATTAGAATTAAATGTGTGCCCATTGGATGATGAACCTGGATGGTATTACCTTGTTGCGCATGAAGAAGAAGTTATGCCAATGCAAACGGTAAGAATTTTCTTATCATTTAACATTTATTCTTCGAAATAAATATATTAACGTATTATTTTTCTATTTTAGCATCGTCGTGAATTAGAACCAACAGAACTTGATTTAATTTTAACACCAACGGACCATTTATCACCGCCAAGCACGACATCTCGTCTATCAGATTCCGATACTACATCGGAATGTGAATTGGACTGTGATGGAAGTGGTTCAGCACGTGACCGTAGAGTAGCTGATGGTGCTAGTATTTCCAGTGTTGGCAGCTCGTCGAGTCCTCCTCCAGAAGCGGAAGTCTGCGAAAGGAGAAGTAGACGGGATATGTCACCACAAGGAAGAAAAAGAGCCGCTGTGATGATGGATCGGGATAATCGTAGTCCTTACGGACAACAAGGATACAGAAAAGTAAGCAATATTTGTGTTTTTAATTATCTGTAACAAAAATTGTGGAAATTATTATAAATTTAAATTAAAAACATACACTTTTTTTAAAATTTTAGGTAAAACATATTGTTATAATTTTTATTTTTAAATTTTAACATATGGTTTTGGGTCAGTTTTATTACATATATACGAAAAATAAATAAATTTGGAAATACACATAATGTATTATCATTGTATTTTAAGAAACCGTTTTTTAAATTTTGATTCATTTTCATCCACAACTATGTAATTATAATTCATCTATAATATTCACAATTAATTAAATTTAAACTTATCTTTCATTTAAATAAATATTACTTTTATTTATTCATTTTTATAACTATAAGTTTTTAATAGTTATATAATTATTTATAAGAAAATTATTACATTATTTAATTGTGTTTTTATACATGTATTTTACGGTAAGTTTTTCTACAATAAATATTGAAATTATTTTGTATAATTTTAAATTGATATGGCTTATAATTATTTTGCTTTATCTTTCATTAAAAATAAAAAAAAAATACCGTTTAAGTTTTGCAGAAACTGCAGTTTTTATTATAAATATTTTTCAGATTTTAATATTTATGGAGTATTATCTATACTTACTTAGTTTAAGTATTTATTTTCATGTTGACTGCAGATAATTTTATATTTCAGTGTGTCTTATTTTTATAAATAAATATTTGTATGTAAGGAAATTAAATTAAAAATTATTTTAATATTATAATCAATGTTAGATTATAAGAAATTCGTTTAGGTACAAAAATAATAATTATAAAATATTTTGTGTAGTGTTTTTCATGTTTAAACATGTAAAATGATTTATGATAAATCATTATGTTCTATTATTTATTAATATTTTCAGACGGGTATGATAGGGCAACGATCTCATTCAGCAGCCCCTTCGGATTCTCCAAGTATTCACCATTCGCGTTCTAGATCGAAAAGTCCGCGAAGAATGAACGACCATCGTAGTTTATCACCACCAGAGGGTAGAAATTATTATTCTGAATACGATGCCATGATGCCAACATCACACGCCTATGTTCCAAGGTTTCATTAATTAACAAAATGAAATGATAATTGATTAATTCAATGATAAATAATATTTGTAGGTTTCAATCTAGATCAGCTACAGCTACGCCAACGGGATCACCAAAGAAACGACAATTACCTCAAGTGCCGCAAGCTCTGCAAAGGGCACTCAAAGAACGGGTATCACAAGACTTAGAAGAAAGGGCAAATACTAGAATGCAAAGAATGAAGTCTGCACAGACGACATATAGAAGTACAGGAATGGGAGGTAATTTAATTAAATTTAAATTAATTATTATTTTATATATTAAATTATTGAAAAATTTGTTTAGGGTGGGAAAGGCACTATAGTGGATTAAGCGATAGCGATTTAGCAACACATACAACAAATTCACGTATGAGGTCGCGGCATATGTTATCGCCTGATAAAGAATTATTGGCAGATTTAGGAGATAGTGACATGGAATCTGTGGTGTCTGTAACCAGTAGTGCCTTTTCTACGCAATCTGAGAGACCTCGGGGCTCCAGGAACCTCACGTAAGTGAAATTATTTTCAAATTTAATTATATATTTTTCACTCTTCAGCTGTAAACCAAATTTTTCTCATGACAGCCAATAACACTATTAATAATTTAAAAAAATATATAAGTAAAATTTTACTGAGGGAATAAAGTACATAAGAAATCCCTAAGAAATAAAGTGACTTTTCATTCATCAAAAATGTTACATAAAGTCGGTTTAACATTCTGTTGTGAGAAAATATGATTTACACTCTCGGGATTAAAATATCACTTTACTCCCTTGATGCAAAATAATTATTTACATTTTTCCTTTGCTTATTACATTCTCTAAATTAAAATATCACTTTACTCTAGATGCATAAATATCTATTATATAATATAGTCGACGCCAGGAATCAATGTAATTATATAATAATAATAATAAGCAAATATTTTACTTCGACATACGTTATTATCTTTTTCATCTTCTTAACGCTTAGTTGACATAATTCTCAATAATGTGAAGTACGTCGCAACTTTATTCGAATAATATTTATTTGTTTACATCGGTTAGTTCTTTACAAATCGTTCGCGGGACGGTACCATTGAAACGTACAATGATTATGCAATTTCATTGTTTCGTGGCGCCGAATATACACTGCATTTTTATTTTGCTTATAACAATAAATTTCAATTTAACTTTAAATAACATCCTGTTATATTTTAACAGGTCCTATTACTTTCAACAAACTCGAAGTCCTATTAAATCTAATCCTCCAATCCCTTATCCTAGATATAAACGTAAATCGCAATTAAATCGCAGTATGTCTGCTATTAATCCATCATTTATCCCTAAACAAAAAAATAGTTTATCTAAAAGTTATACGCTAGACAATGAAATACCATTTAAATCTAAAATTAATTTACCTAAAAGTTGTACATTAGATTCTTACAATTCCCCAGCAAAAATAAAACAAAATATGCCTAAAAATTCAAAATTTGAGCAAGATTTATCTATTAAACCAAAAATGACGCTAACAAAAAGTTATACATTAGATTATAAAACCCCTACAAAAACTATAATAAATTTTAACAAAAGTTTCACAATAGATCGTAATAAACCAGTTGTTAAAACAAAAAAATTACCAACCGTCCATTATAGTTCTTTATCATCGAATTTAAATTTATTCGGTCTTCAAAATAAAATGGTTTGTTGTTGTGGACAAAAAATAAGTTTACCAAACTTGCCAAATCATGTTGCTACAAGTATATACCGAAGTGCTTCCTTGATTAACCATTACTTATCAAAAGAACTAACAAACAGTAAATCATTAGATTTAAAATTACGACGAGACTCAACTAGTTTTGATGAAGCTATTTTTAATTCGAAAATATCCTCCGCTGGAAGTCATTTTACTGATTGTACTTGTGAGAATGAAGTTACTATTTCTTCCTCAAATTTAAGTTCACAGTCTAATAATACAACTGAAATTAAAAATGAAGTTAATGAAAATCCGCAAACAAATGATAATAAAGAGCAAACTGATGAAGGGAGCTACGAAGATTTAAATAATAGTGATATATCTAATAATAGTAGTGACGGTTGTTATGAAAATTCTAATGATAACATAGATGATAAATCTACGAACAGTGTAAATACAATTAAGTCAATAATTAATGAAGTTCGTGCACAACTAGTACAAGATACAGAAATCAAACGAAAATCAATAGATTCATTAAATTTTGATGAAACATCATCTCCAAAATGTGAAAATGATACATCAGAAAATTTAAAAATAGACGATACTTCAGATAAAGAAGACAATATTTATCAACAAGACAAAAAGAAACCTGAAGAGTATAAAAATAATTCCGATTCAGATTCAAGTAAATATAGTTCAGCAACAAAATTTAGTTCTTTATTTTTAAAATGTCGATCGTTTAGTATTGAAACAAGTGATAATTTAAGAAGAAATTCGTTAAGTGATGCTGTGGTTAAATTGCGTTCGTATAGTACTGATGAAACTGGTTCATTATTACGTCCAAAAATGAAAACATCAAATTCATCGTTTGATCAAAGTCTTTCCCAATCCTTAAACTTAGACCTTCCTGTTCGAAAAGCTTCATTTAAAAGTAAATCTGTTAATTTTAATTTAGAACCTCAACTTAATGATAATAGTCCAATTGAATCTAATAATAAAAATGATTCCAATTTTAATTTAGAATCAAGCTTTAAGACTTGTAATATTTCGATATTAGATGATAATGTAGATGCTAGTGATTTAAATGCTAAAAATGCTTTTCCTTCTTTGCTTTCTTTATGCAATGGAACTACTAAAAGCAGTAGTGAGTACAACAATAGAGATAGATACAGCTATGATAGAAGTCCGCGAGGAGCACCTTCACATCGGGTTCGAGATCGTGAACGGGATAGAGAACGCGATGAACAAGAACTTGCCGACCAAAGAGATATTCGAGAACGGGATTTGAGAGATAGAAATCGAGAGAGGGATAGAGAAGGGTTAGAAGGAAAACGAGCTCAATTTACAAGAAGTTTATCCAACACTGAAGCACCGCCCGACGAAAAAACTGGTTAGTTCTTATTTAAAAACATCTTATTTTGAAATACTTTATTTTTCCAATTAATTGATAACAAACCTATTAGTTTTCACATAAAAGTTAGAAAAATCTAATTATGAAAGTTGAAATAGTCCAAATGAATAAATAATATATGTCTATATATGTGGTTAAAAGATGAAGTAATTTATGTTGACTTAAGCTAAAATTGAAATATTTAAATATCTATGAACCAGAGCTACATTATAAGATACATACGACAAATCATACTTTTGTCAGACTACGGTGTTTAGTAGTTTTATAAACAAGCTAAAAATTGTACGTTTACCCACTCGGTCACTTCATCTAAATTGAAATTTAATAATAGTAAATTGAAGATTTAATTTCTCTTTCTTTTTTACCAAAAAACCAATAGTTTAAGTTGTCAGTAAAGATATTCGCATTTTATATACCTTATGTGAATTTTTTTTTTAAGTTTTATTATAAATTATTACAATTTTTATAAAATGGCTTAAGTCACTAGTCAAAATATGTGAACGAAATATCAAATAGATCGCATGTTATAACTTAACACTATGTGTGCGGTTAACGTGTATAAACATGTTTCCATATTATCAATATTAGGCTTGAGCTAACAACACACGGTTTTTAACAAATTAGTGAGGGATTGCAAATAATCTTCTAAAAACGGGTATTCAGCTTGATGAAAAGTAGTTATTTATCAAAAAATTAGTAGCTAATGTTGACAATAAAAATATTCGTACTTTTAATAATATGAATTTATTTTTTTAAGTTCTACAATGAAATATCAGATTTTTTAATAAAATAACTCAATTTGATAATGAAAATATAGAAACAAAATATCAAACAGAATTATGTTTTATAGTTTGAAATCGCATGTTTTAACTTACACTATGTTTGCAAGAACATGTATACACATGTTTCCATACTATCGCTATAAAGTGGGAGCTGACAACAAAGCTTTCACGTCGGAGCGCAAATATTCATTTTGTTAAAAATTACGCAAATTTCGATGTAAATTGATGAAAAAAACATTCACAAACAATTAATTAAATACTTTATCTTTTAACCACAGATATATCAATTATATTTTGCAGTTTTAAAATAATTTAAATATGTTTAGATGGAAGTTTAAGTGATACAGCGGTAGGAGTAATGCACGGATTAGAAGTTCCCCAAAACAAAGAAGTCCACAAAGAAAGTACAAGAGGAGACTGGGAACGAAGTAGAAACACACAATTCGTAGGCCTCAACAAGAAAAGTAACTCCACAAGTCAACTATCAGCAACAGGTAAGATCAATTAAAAAAAAACTATTTAATTAAAACACTAATTACTTAAACCAAAAACATAATGGACAAATTAACAAAACTTTTTCGAAACAATATATCTGATAGTTGTGTATAAATGTAGTTGTGTGTCGTATATTTAAAATAGGTAAATAGATTGTCAGTGATTTTTTTAGGTACAACATTTGTTTGTGAGAGTGCGTGTCGTGTATCATGATGTATATTATTTCTTGATACTTGAATGTGTAGTTCGAAAAAATTTCAATCGTGATTCGCTCCTTTTCCAAGCACTATTCTCAGAGTAGATCATAAAATATTGTATATTTGAATGTGTGTTGTAACACTCAAGTATATATTAATTTGTAGTTTAGAATTACTAATATTCTGGGTATATTTTTAATAAAAAATGGGTTATATTTATAAACTGACCGGTAGTATGAATTTCTATAAGAAATATGGAGCGATAATTCGATACTTAAATATAACTATATTTATTGTTAAGTATATATTAAGGAAAAACACTTTTTGGGGAATTAATAATTTTTATAACAGCTGAAATAATAAAATAATCAAAATCATAGTTAAAAATATAAAACTATGCGACTGATTTAGGTCGTAAAAGAAGGTTGGGATTCGGCAAGCGAGGCAAAACATCTTTCACAGTACATCGAAGTGAGGAAGTACTTCCGGACGATATTCGATTGTTATCCAAACAAACTTCCTCCGCCTCTAGTGATGGAGAGGGCTCTGCTGACGGCGACAGGTCGGCTATATTAATATCAAGCAATTAAATAATTCAAAATTCATTTCGGCTAGTAAATTATTTCGATAACGAATACTTAACAACGAAAATATTTCGTTAGGAAATCGGTACTTTAATCCTTCCTTTTCGTGCAAACGAAAATAATTATTAAAGTTCCTTGATTTTCATACGATTTCACTGGTACAATATATCTGAATTCATATTAATAGTTAATTATTTAATTAACGAATTATACGATACGGTTATAGGTAAGACATTTTAACAATTCGTATGAATTTAGATATATTTGTTTTGGTATGAATTTTAGAAATATTGGGAGTTGGATAACAAATGAAGATAAACAATGGTATTACATAGAGAGAAGAGAGAGAAACAAATATAAAAACCTCGCGTTGTATATATTTCGTTTTAGTGTTAATATACAATAAACAGTACGACACCAAATAGTGTCCAATTTTAGTAGAGGAAGACCTTTTGGTCAGCTTTGGAAGTGAGCTAGTTATTGCTATATCTATTTAGTTTATTGGTAGTTTAGTAGCTATTTTGAATTCTACAGTGCATTTTATTTATTACTTAATATAGTAGAGCATATATCTAGCATATCTAGGACATAACATGTTTTCACAATAACTTACAATATATTAATCTAACATTAAATATCTACTAAATAGAATTGTTGGTATTGCATTCCAGTAAATTTACTGGTTCATCAAAAGCATATTGTTAAAAGGCAACAATAAAAGTAGCCAGTAAAAATATGTTTTTGTAGATAAGACATATCTTCTGTTAGATTTCTTTCAAACAGAAAGATATTGTGAAAATTTATCAATTTGCTTGTTCTCGCAGTATATCCTTGTAAAGTAAGATTTCA
>NEEE01004518.1:15076-45638 GCA_002278615.1 Pogonus chalceus | reverse complement strand
TTTTTAAAAAAAAAAAAATTAAAAAACAACCCAAAAAAAAAAAAAACAATGAATTTTCCAATAAATTTTGTTCAAAACGATAAAATACAAATTTATAAATTATAAAATAAATCGATTTGAACAAAATATTAACTATTTAAAAAAAATACGCAATGAAATATTTAATATTCTAATATAAAATTTGAATCTTGCACTTAAGTCCTAATGGGCATGTGAATTCTACAAATAAATTTCAAAAAAACATAAAAATCTGATTTATAAAAACGAAAAACATTAAATTTAAATAAGTATAGGTAAATAAAAAAAATTCATGTGCCTAAAAAATGTAAAATTAGAATGATAAAGTTGCAATAATCATAGCCCATCGAATTAGAAGTTTGAAAAGCACGAAAGTAGTGGTCATTTTGTTGACATAAAAACCAAATTAAAAATACACTCTTCCCTCCACCGTTGCATATCTCTCTCTCTCGTTGGACTTGTTTATGCACGCCTAAAAGCAGCAGAAAATTTTACAGTCGGCTGTTACCTCTTCTGCCCTCTAATGTAGTAGGTACGAATCGTCATCTAGGCAACACTGCATGTCGAGTTCTTAGTATTTGTAGTTCACTTGGCAATTAAAAGGCATTTAATTTATAAGTAGATAAAAATTCGAAGTAGCCCTTTTTTTAATTAAACAATTTAACAGTGTAGGTATTCAATATAAGAGCGAGATTCTTTCACATCGCCAAGAAAATACATTAATTACAACAAATAAATATTCCGATTAATGCAGATTTCATTAAAAATTAATTTAAAAAAATATAAACAATCGTTCTTATGTGAAAATACCATAAGGAATCATTTTCCAATTTCATCTAAATAATAATTTAATCAAATTGTGGCTGGAATAAAGTTGAATTGGAAAATATTTCCATAAATGTTAAACATTTAAAATGTATCATTTAAGTAAAAAACATATTTTATTACACCCAGCCAACATATTATATCGAAAAATAAATTGTACAATGAATAAAAAATACGTTACATAGCTTTCACAATTTGAATAATAATACAGATATATGCCTACAAATAAACGCTCTGCAAAAATATGATAAAAAAGTGAATAGGGTATAGGTTCGTTAAATAGTTAAGTAGGTATTAGTAGCACGTAGCTAGGTAAACCTATTGGATGTGTTCCAAAATCAAGTTGGCTGTATAATTGATTTATTTTATTTTTCTTTTTCAGTGAAATTGTATAGTCCAGTCCAAGTTGCAAAAGTGCTAGGATACTGTATATAAAAAAAAACATAGGATTTATTAAAATTTTGTACATTTTAAAGATATAATATTTAAGATAATAAACGCATCAAAATAAATGGCGGCCATTTTTCCAACATGGCGGATTCTTAATGCTTCTACCAGCGATTTAAGTTTACCTACCGTCTGTGAAGCTATAATTATTTAATAATAATTGCCATTTCATTAAAAAATTTATTATTAATAAAGAATATAGACTTTAACATTTGTAGGCAGATCAACAATGGTGCGTTAATCTAATCTTAAAACAAATTAGATAGAACTCTTGTAGCCATCAAAATGATAGTGTAGTGTAAAAAGTAAGCAGTCAAAGAGACAAATAAATGATTTGTGAATGAAATTTAACGAAAAGCGTTAATCGAAATACGTGTAGGTGTTTTATCAAACATGACAGCGCACACAAATCTACTGTGAACATAACTTAAAAAATATTATACATATAAATAGTACCGCTGCATTACTAAGCAAATTTAATGAAAACCATATCTAAGAANTATATAATATAGAATTATATATTATAAAAATTATAGTATAATTAAGTTTATCTGTTCTTTGTTGATACTATTTAGTATTAACTGACGGATCATTGACTGTTATTTTATTTTTATTATATTGATTATTCAAAAATTGAAACTGAAAAATTATTATTTCAAATACTACGCAAGAAAATTAAATTATTTAAGCCAGGAAATTATATTATTATTTTAAATTATTATTAAAAAAAATTATTTTAGTTAATTTTCAATTTTTGAATAAACTATCATCAATTTATTCATAAGTAGGCTTTATAAAAAGTAGTTCCGAAATTTCCACTGAAAAGTTCGCTAGCGGCTTCAGTCATTTCAGTTGTCATGGCATTTTTGTAAACCGAATTTGTTGATGCATTTCATAACCTAACAATCGTTCGTCTAATATTTAATCAAATGAAATCTCTTGCATACAAAATATAATAAATTAAAAAAAAAAAATAAAGCGATATTATGTAATATATTAATACTTAAAATAAAACCTTATATTTATCTGAACATTTTAAAATAATTTCGTTAAAGACACTAAAAAATTTTCTGAGTCATTTAATTTAATATAACAAACTTTTTTTTGTACATATTTGAAAATTTGTTTGTTCAAATTTAAACTAAAAGTGATATTACATATAATTATTCTCAATATAATAAAATAATTATCTCCGAATTATGATAAAGAAAATATTTTAGTGATTTTTTTGTTTTAATTATTGAAACAATTCTTGGATTTAATTTAAAATGATGGTCAATAACAAGAAATGCTTCTCCGAATTCGGTAGATGACATTTATTTTGTATTTGACCTTAAGGACAGTAGATGATGTAAATATTTGTGCGTTTTGTACATAACATAGGTATGAAAAAAACTGTTTTTAATTTGTATAACTTCATTTTCTACCCAGCGAAATCAGAGTAGCTAAAATCCGAGCAGAAAATGTTGACTGTTTCAAGAGATCAAAATAAAACGTTGATAATAGGCGGTAGTTACGCAAATTCTAGTGCGTGCTACAAACTATGTATGTGGGACGATTACTTCGAAAAAATTTAAGCTGTGAAATATTCTATTTATTGAATTATCACAGGGGGATGCATGTATTCCTCGCCCCTTTTATTAATAATGGACGCTTCCAGGAAAAACAAAACACTTTTGTCCAAATTCGCCGCTCTAATTCGTATTTTAAATATTTGTGTACCTAAATTTCTTATTAATATTCTATATATTGTGTTACACTCTATATTAAATCGTTTAAATATTTCTCTATTTGTTGTTAATTAATAAAATGAGACTGAATTTAAATTTAAAAAAAAAAAAAAAAAACTGGACCCTATTTAATAAATACATACATATATGTAGTTCTTTTTAAATTCATATTTATATAACTTAATTTAATATTAATATGTATGTTGCCTCAATAACTATTTATAATAATTATTTCATATACTATATATGTAGATGTTTAATAAATTCCTAAGAACCGGTGAATTTGGACTAATAACTCCCATAAAATAAAATAAAATTGTAATATTATGATTGGTTGATGTAAACGAATGATTCCTCTCATCTTAAAATTAAAATCTGGAATCTGTTCGTATTGTTGTGATTTGTAACATAACCTATAAGAGTACTTACATGATAAATGGTGTTAAGTTCCACAGCATATCATTGGAAATGTTTGAAAATGGACTGCATATACCGTAGTGTTTATATTTGTGTATTGTTTACCCCGGATCGACGCCTCTCACCCCTACCCATCTTTCCTGTCGTTTAATATGCCTGAAAAAAATTCTAGACTACTAAACACTCTAATGACTGATTGTATCCATTTTATCCGGCTTCAAGAAGCCATGACAATAAACGATTGAATGAAACCTGTAATTCTATACTTTAATTTTCCTTTAAAATTTAATACTTTAAATTATCTACTGGAATCAGTCATTTAACTTAAAATCTTTCCTTTCATTGTTCATTGTTCTTCGAAATTTTGCTGCTATTAATTTCTATATGAATTATCTAACAACAATACAGAAAATATATAACTTAATAAGTTTTAAAGAAGATAATTCAAGAACAGAAACGATGTTACATAGCAATGGAAATAAAAAAACCTACAATAAATGTGCGCAGGGCACATAACTTTTAATGTTTTAAAAACTTTTAAGATGCAGTCAATGTTTCTTAAGAAATATGAAAAAATAAACATAATTTCTAAATAAAAAGTAATGTTACATACGCAATTAAATTTAATTACTTTTTATATAGTATTTACTAAATTGCATGCTTTTATAAAAACATATATTTTCCAAAAAAACATGGATTTTAATATAATTTATCGAGAAAATTGAAGATAGAAGTTTGAATATACATAAGAAAATGAAGAAAAAATCTGTGATAAACCAAAAAGAAAGGGCACTAGAGGCAATACCTAACATAAGGAGCTTTATTTTATATCCGAAAATTTATCGTAGATAAAAGTAAGTGCGTTTTTAATTCTAAATTTTTCCGCATCACATTAATTTAATATTTAAAATACAGATTATAATATAATTAATGGGTTCTGAACTTAATATTACGATTAATTCCTTGTATTTTACCGAAACGTGTCGTTAAAATGACAAATAACGGACCTGTACATCGAATTAATTATAATATTCAAACATTATAATACGCGATATTTTTAAACCAAGTAAATCAATGATGCATATGTCAATAATTTGCATCTAATACCCAAACATGATGCATGGTTGCCATGGCAATACTTGTTGCGCAGGGATTAACATTTTCAGCAGCTGAACTTATCTTAAATTTACAAAATATAACGTAAAACCTTAAATTATGAAACTTATTATAAGTTGAATATTTTTAATTAAAAATTATTTTACTTTTACTTAAATGCAAGTTGTCATTTATTTTAATATGAATAATAATAAGTATGAATATCACTAATTGTAAGTGACAGGTTTTTTTAACCATTGAATAATAAATTATTTATTTCAGAAGCCAATCTAATTAACTCCATACTTTTTTCCGCTACGGAAATACGCTGTGTCTTCGACAATGTCTGCAACAAACAATTGTTCGTTTAATTTTGTTGTCTCTGTTATACAAGAGCTGTTACTGCTCACATTAACCAAGTATCTCCAAGTACAAATTAAAATATTAATCAGTTGCATTTTAATTGTCATAAACCCAAGTATATATAAATTTCAATTTTAGTGAGAATTGAAAAAAAAAAAATCTTTATATTAAAATGGAAGAGGTTAATAACAATTATTTGAATGAGAAAAATAATAAATCTAATTATTCTTGAATACGGCTAATTGACAGAAAATTTGGCTCTAGAAAACGATTTTGTATTTGTTCGGATTCGTCGACTAATTTGCATTGAATCCTTGATCACTCAAAAATTGTAGTAAAAATAACGATTACTCCAAGGATATTCTATCTTATATCTTCTTTATGTCGTTAGATAACAGATTTTTGAATGTATAATTTAAAAAAAAAAGTTAAAAAACAATGTATGCTATTTTATCATTTTTCTCAACTTCTTTTTTTTTATGGATATAATCGATTTGACAATTGAACCATTCAAATATGATTTAAGGAGTTTGCTTTAAATTCTGAACTCAATTTGCATGTATAACTTACAATTAGGAACGAAATTCTTTTGTCTATCATTCTACAACTCGCTAAAATCTTACACGAAACATCACTTTTTTTTAATTATGATTTTAAAGACGTTGAATCAGTTGAAATCAAAATTTGAAGCGAGCTGTTCAAGTAACTGTAAATTCTAAATTCAAATTGTACTACCAGCTGTTTAGAGGTCATTTAAAACGATTTTGGGGGCTTTTAAATCAAAGTTTAGAAAATAATTCTATGCAAGTGAAAGAAGAATAGAAAAAAGAGTTTCGTCTGGCTTTCTTTAAATGTTCCAAAATTAATTAAAAAAATTATACAACACGTTAAATATTTTAATACTATTACATCTTACTTAACAATTAATTATACTTTTTCTTAATTAAATTAAGTATAATTACTTTTCAAAAAAAAAATCTAGTTAGAATATAAATTTACTTTCACTCCCAAAAATTTCATACGACAGCAGTAAAAAATGATTTATTTTATATAACTGTAAATTCCTGCTATTGAAAATAATTCCTGCGACAGTATTGACTCTCTGACCCAGTTCAGTTCAATGTCAGTTGAGCTGCAACCAACCTTGTTGTCAGGGGCAACTGCATTATTCTAGTTCAGGAACATTTGCACTATTGAATTTGTTCCATTTTTAAAACAGTTTTTATTTTTGTTATCTAGTCAAATCTGTCCGAATTATCGAAATGATATCAGTATGAACTTTAAATATAGATATGAAGTCTTTGTTATAAATAGTTTTCCTGATTTTTTTTGTTTATTATTAAATGTTTATCTGATTAATTTTAATATATTATTGAATTATATAGGATTATTTAAAAAAAAAATAATTTAATTACATTTAATAAATGGCTTTAACCATTAGGCTAAAAGCATAGTCTATTGATAATGATACAATCGTCTAACTCATTAAATTCTATTGTAAACTAATGTCATTTGTTTTTATTTAAAGTATTTACACAAAATTATAAAACAATTTTGTTTTTAAAATTTCAAATTTTGTATTCATTTCATAATCAGATTATCACAGTAGGTTACCAAGAGACGGTGAATCATTTTTATTTTTAAAAATATTTACAAATGACACTTATAAGTATACATATTATAATTGTACCGGTAACTTTCAATTGTTTATTTAACATACTAATTGTGCAAACAAGTCCAAGCAGGTATTTGTAAAGGTTTTTGGGTCGATTTTTGTTATGTATATTAATTTTTTTTTGGCAAATAATTTGTCAAATACTTATAGCCTTATAAGTATAGCATTGTATTTTTATTTTTGAATATTCACAAAGGAATATTATCAGTTAATAATTTTGTCCATAATTACTGTTCCCTTGATAAAATCTTTGTTAAAAGTAATTATTTTTTAACTTTCATGATATCATCAACACACAATATAATATATTTTCTTTTCATTGAAAATACTAACATGCAAATACCTTAGATGATTAGCCTTATTTTACTTGAAGCAGTTTTTGGAAGAAAAAATGATTTTTATTATATTTTTGCTTTAATTTGAATCATAGAGTTTTCTATCGAATGATTTTTATGATGCAAATAAATGAACATATGTATGTAGGTTAAACAATTGTTTTTCAAAGATTAATTACATCTTATTAAACAAAATTTAATCAATAGACGATGCGATCTAAAATATCCTGTATAAGTTTCAATATAAAATATGTATATAGAAATCTATTTATTTAAACTATAACTTTTTTAAATGTATTTCTATAAAAATATATTTTTATTGTATCAATAAACGCAGAAAAAATCAATAATTCTGCCAATATATAATTTATAATAGGAATAGAAGCAAAAAGGGATGAAATTAATTTATAATTTTGATAATATTTAAATTTATTTCAAATAAAATCCATTGCTTTATTTTTATTCATAATATTGAAACATTGAAGGTCATTGTCATTGCGTTCTTTACCTGCTCAGACCTTTTCTATGCGTTACGATTTATATTGAATATCATGTATTTTCTATATTTTGTTATTAATAAAAGTGAGAGAGACAGAGCATACGCTGGTTGCCTAAATACAATTTCTAAGGTGCACCCATTCTCCATAAGCTGAAGATTTGAACAGTTTTTTCTTATTATTGTTTTTACTCATTGTTGTATGACTTTTTCAACNAAATTAAATACTTGGAAAGAAATAAAACTTTTCCAATTTTTTTTTTTCTTAATTTAGTTTCTCATATCAATTTACATAATTCTTAAATAATTTTTATGAAAATATTTTTAAAATTGAGTGCTTTATACCGATATTTCAAAAATTGAAAACCTTGTTCTAAGATAGAAAATTTTTTTAGTCAATAATATATTAAGAAACAGATTTCAAATAAACCTTTAAATAAAGTTAAAAATTTAACGAACACAAAATATTTAATATTTATAACTTTTAAATATTTTGTTTAAATATAAAATAAAAAAACAATTAAAAGATAAGAAAAAAAAAATCATACATTTGTTATTCTTTAATTAAATGATATCGAAATAATACATAATTTTTTAATTTTTATTTTTATAATAGGGTATACCATGTAAAAACATAAAAAATATTTTAAATTTGAAAATTTATTAATTTATCGGCTTTATTTTGATGCGAGATACTCAAAAATACATATATCTATAAACTGTATGGAAACTAACTGTTTTAAAAATATTTGTAATTTGAGTATTTTGATTTTTTTTTGTAAAAAAACAATTACATAAAATAAATAAAGTTTTAGAGACCATTTGGCGCTCCTCTGCGACTGGTGCCCCCCACTCTACGCTAATTTAAACAGAAAAAAAAATCATCGAATTTTTGCGATTTTTCCGAGAGACTAAATTCTAATAAATAAATAATAAAATCTCTTCACAGAGTCCATCTAAAATATTTAATTATAAATACAATGAAAAAAATTGTTGACTTAAATTAAAATTAAATTATTTCGGTTTGTATACTGCAATTTCTTAAATTGAAATTAATTTAATAATTATTTAACAGATGTCCATTTATGTTTATAATTAATTATCTTTCATCAAACTCATATTAGACTAAAAGTCTTATCAAAAACTAGTTTATTCTAAACTGTATATTATTTTAAATTTGTGCGAATCTTTAGAATCTTATTTTAATATCCGTAACACCTACTTTCCATGCGAATTGCATATTCATTGTATAATAATTGTGTGTGAGTGTGTAAAACATATGTACTTGCGTTTTTCGCGTTGTTAATGTAACACTTTTTTGCTATCGCATGTGAACATTACGATAGTCATGAACAAAAACAACATCGCGCCAGGTGACATTCAACGAATAGTGCATTGCCAAATCCAAGGACTGCCAAGGACGTATACGCGTTCGCGTTCTTAAAAAAAGCTGACAGCCGGTCTCGTTACCGACTTCATTTGTAAAACAATCGTGCATTCTTTGCGCTTCAACTGTTTCGCAATCGCAGCTCACTTTTATAACTTGTACAGACTCTTTCGATTGACATTCTTTTATATTTATCGATATACTTTATATTATTTCTCAACGGAACTTCAATTCATTTGAACATAATGCAATGCTATTTAAAGATATAAACATTTACATATTTATAGGTTATTTTAAAATATATTCCTGTCGGCGACTAATAATTAAAATATATTTTCATCAGTCAAGGTTTAATAATAAAAAATATATTTTTAACCTAGCTTCACTTAATTTTTTTATATGTTTAAACACAATTAAATTATTTCTTAACTAGATAATTACAAAAAAGTAGAAATTTTATTTTCTAAATGATTAAATATTCATGAATTTATTTACTAATAGAATATAAATAGAAACGTTTATTTACATTTATATATCTAATAAATGTAAATAAAATATGTTAAACGTACAATTGTTTATCTGTCTTTCAAAGTGAAATAAATATATTATTGGTATATTACAATTTTGTACCCTTCAAATATTAATATGATTTATTACCTTCGGTAAACTATTATTAAATATATTTCTATTCACACGAAAATATAAATTTGTATATTTTTCGTCAGGGTTGAGAGATTNAAAATAAAGGAGAAACGTTTATTCATTTAGTGGTACTTTATTTTTAAAATGTTTAAATAAAAAGATCAGTTTTCCAGCCTTTTCAGTTCCTAATCGGTTTCTCACTCAACACAAGCTGAAGACGAAGTGGCGCATAAAAGTGATTTTATAAAATATCCGTTTTTACATACTTAAACAAATTATTAAGAAATTCTATTTTAAATAAAAAAAAAAACTTTTTTTCGTAAATATTACAACTGTAAAAATTAAATTTGAAACAGATAAACTTGCTTAATAAAAATAATAAAAGGTAAATAGGCCTTTCACTTAAAATAAATGCATAAAAACAAAGTTGCATAAAATATAAAAAATTTCAAATAAAACATGGGTAACAGTATACATTAATAATTAATTACAGAACTTTCACCGAAATTTTTGTAAGCAACAAACAATTGATAATAAGTGCTGGTAAAAATACCCAAATAATTGTTCCTAAATCTCGCAATTTTACTTTTTCTTTGCACATAGATTTCTCTTCTTCATAAATACTTTAAAATAAAAAAAAATATTATTTAAGTATTTCGTCTGACTTACACAACGTTTAAAGTTGGTATTATATAAAAAAATGTAATAATAATGACATTTTATCTGTATAACCTTGTACTTTCAAACATAGTGTATCGTTTTGTAAAATGCATGATCATTTCACAAGTTATATTTGCACAGTGTTTAAGTTGATTGTATAAATATCAGATTTTTTGCCTTTAAGAATTAATAAATTATTTAATTTTATTATATTGTAATTAAAGTTTATATTTTATTGCAAATTAAAGAGATTACAGAGATAAAAAAGTTTTATTTAAAAAGAATAGAATAGATTTATTGTTTGGGCCTCAGAATGAAAGGCCCCCAAGTGTTTTCATACTTCAATAATTTTATTTATTTTTATTTAGTCACTATCACAAATTTTTATATATTATTATTGAATTTTTCTAGCGTTATTCTTTTAAGTGAATCATAAGGGTAGTTTTTAATAGTTTTGTGCAATTGGGATTGTAAATATATGAAAATTTCATGTATTTTAAATAGTATATGAAAAATTTATAATTTTTATGGGAGCAATGGTTTATCAAACTAAATAAATATGTTTATTTACAAAAATAATTGTTTTACAATATTATAAAAAAACGAAAGCATCCCTTACAATCCGATACTACACGATACTAGACGAATTTTTTTTAATTTTTTATAGTTTTGATAGTATTTCGGATAATAATATTCTCAAAAACAATTAAACATTAGTTTATTGAAGCCAACAAAAGCTTAACTTAAGAATAAATAATTTATTTGGTTAATATTTTCATTTTAAATGAAAAGCCAATGAAATAACAAAATTTGTATTGCATTCAAAGCTCCAACTGCCGTAACCATGGCCGTATCTAAGTAGGGGCAACAGGGTCACTTGCACAGGGCTCAGATCTAGGTGGCCCAGAAAGGCCTTTAAAAAAATCATCTTAGTTTTTGTTCTTAATGATTTAATGGATGAATTTGCGGAAAAAAGTAAAAAAACTAAAATTTAAATAAATTTATGGTTTTTTAATAAATATAAAATGAAATTAAAATTACGGGCAGACACAATTGAAAGAATAATTATTTTGTGTTCATTTATTGATACTGTTACCAAACTTTAAAGAAATGAAAGAACAAGAGCTTTTTTTATTAAGAAGGAGGGAGGGAGTAAGCCTTGCCCAGGGTCCAAAAAAAGTAAAATCGTATCTGCAAAAATTCAGCAGTAGTGTTATATATTTTTCACACAATACTAACAATAAGAAGAAGTACAATATGATTAACCGTAAAAGACTGATTGATTTAAGAAATATAAGATTATAACTAATTATAGTTAGAATTTCTCATCACAATAGTGTACAAAAAGTTGAATTCAATTACAATAATATCTCTAATAATTTGTCGTATTACTTAAGTACAATTTTCAATAAAGACTAAACAAATAAAGCAAATTAAAATTTCAACTGTATATCATAAAATTTTTAGCACAATATGCAATTATTCGTTAATATACATATATGATATATGTATGTACATAAGAAAGTAAACTTAAAATGCCAAGTACGCATATTCGAGACGCAAGTAATAAAAATTTCATAACCATTCACTATGTCGAAATTTCAGTTTCTAATATTTCAAATCGTATTGAAATTCGCATCATGTGTGGATAAACTAACACCATTATTAATCAAGGAAAATCACTTTCTTGTAAGTACGGTGAAAAGTGTGCCAACGGCACAATGTAATTCAGAAGCACTGTACATCCTGAAAGATCGCTGGTGATTAGGTAAATGTAAGGATATTTACTGTTATTACCGTCTCAGTCTGAGTACAAATTTGCGAAGCCCTGCTTTCAAAAATTAATATTCTATAATAGTATTATAAATACATGTTATTGTTGAAATTAAATCATTTGTTTGTATAAGAAACAAAAAAACATATTTTTGTTTGTCATAGACTACTGTGTTTTTCATGATAATTATTTTACGTAATTTTAAAGCTTCTAGTCTATTATGTTAATAACATAGAAGTTAAACTGCATAAATTGATTCCAGTATTTACCAAACATGTCCTTGCTTGAAATGTTATTTCAAATATAAACTTGTATTAGCCTGATTTATAGAAAAAAATTCCATTACCATAAATTACTCATTTATTAAATATTATGTGAAAATTATTATTTATTTAAGAATATTAACAAGTAATGCATTTTCAGGATCGTAATTATTATCACTAAATAAATACTTATAAAATATAAATAGGTTAGAATTTAAAACAATTGATGTGCATGGAAATTTTTACTGAAATTTTAAATTTAAACTAGTATATACTTGATTAATATGATATAATTTATAAAAAATCCGGCAACCCCGGATATTAGTAAAACGCCGGCAAGCGTCCCATTAGTTACCGGCATCGTATATGTATGATTTACCGTTGGAAGGTATTCTACTTTTACGAAGTAGTTACGCGGACAAATGACCGTGACTTGTTGTAACTTGCATTTTGCGGTTATTGCGTGCGTTTTGTGTGGTTAATATAATATATCTTATATCGTAAAAATATATACTATTAACCAGTATCTTATACATATTTTTAAGTTATATAACTTTTTTTTATTGGTGGTATATGAAAAGGAAAAATTTTTGAAAATTAGTGGTTATTTTGTTTTCTGGAAAATAAAATCATAGATTGTTATACAAGAATGTCCTGGTATTTGCATTATGACCTTTCACGGCTTGTTCATGTAGAAGCGAGAACAACTTCAGAGACAAGCCCTATGGTTAGGATCACCCCGTGCCCCGTTGAAACCGCTGTATTCGTCGTTGTCATCCTCTCCATAGTGAGCCGGCTTCGCGCGCGTTGCTTTTTCCAACCCGGGAAGTGGAGTAGCTGTTGGCCAATAGCTAGATGTAGGTCACAGTACGACCAATCACCTCGCTTCAAGTTCGTCACGTGGTTTTGTTGTTATCATCAGCTGTGTCCGGGCCGCGGTTCGTTCACAGCAAGTCACGCGCACACACGCCTACTATTCTTGTCTTTGTTTAACTAATAACTATCGAATGAAATAGATAGAAGGTGGTAACATTTGTAAATCAGCTGTTTTCAGTGTTCGAAGCCGGCCGGTTGCCGGCTCTACAACAGTCAGTTACAAACCGGCAATCGGTACTAGTGTACGACGTGCTACCTGTGACAGAATATATCACGAATATCAAAATCCTTTGTTCTCTTCTGACTTGTTAATCGTTTTAATTTTAATAATAACACCCATAAATTAAATATTTTAATAATTTTAAACATTTTTAAAAATTTTATCGGAGTTTTAATCTTTTTAAATAAATTTTCATAATAATATTATGAAGAGTAGTATGTTTAAACAGAATGATTGTAAACAAGATTTCTGTAAAGAAGAGAACTGTGCAGTGAAAATAGACTGGAATTTTTACTTTCAATCACAATTAGGATCTCAATATTTTACAAAAATAAATAAGTTATATTATTTTAAAGACGCAGTTTAAAGAAACAAAGTTTTAATAAACGGACTTAAGTTTTTAGTGATTGTAAGTTCAGAACAAAGTGAATTCGATCAGTGAAATTAGAAATTTTGTTAAAAATGTCGACTGGTAAAAGATTAGCGAAACGGTCTATTATCGGTACAAGAGTCTGTGCCCCCGGTGATGATGGTAAATACTATGCTGGAGTGATTCAAGCTGTTAAAACTCCAGCACCTTTTGCTGATAACAGCAATTGTATTCAATTAACACCGAATACGCGATATACGGTTAAGTTTGATTACAAAGATGTGGCTGGTGCAAATTGCCGTGGTTTTCGGGAATATCGGGAATGTGAACTGATCGGTCCGGGTTTTCGAACCATTTCTGGTGTTAAACTTCTACCCGGACAAAAGATTTATTTAACTTACAACGGACGCGAAGTATCAGGTGAAGTGCAGCAACACCAAACTAATAACGATGAAGTTTCTATTGTTGCTTTTCCACCAGGTCTTGAGGTAAGAGATAATTTCATTTTATTGGGAATTTTTCATAAATTTTACGCAATGGACGTCACAGTGCGTCATCGAAAATTTTACAAAGACATGATTTTTGAAACCTTGATAAGATAAAATTTAATAATTCTTATCTTGCCGGATAAATAAAATAATTTCCAATGTAAACTTATCAAGTTTTCAGTTTTAAATTTATTAATTGATTTATTTGTTTAAATTAATTAACATATTATTGTAATAATATCTATTTTTTGTTGCAATATCCCGTTAAGTTCTTGCATCAATCGATAATTTTTATTTTATTATTTTGAAAGTTAAGCGAAGGAAATTATCTTTATATTTATTTATAATTGCTGATTAAAAACGTATATTTTCTAAAACTTTAAATATTTTTTTTTAAATAAATTAAAACACCAATTACTTAATAACTTTTATAACTTACAAATAAAAATACGTAATAAAATTAGTTTGTCCGATGAAAACAAAACGTGTGCCTAATGACGTAAATTGCTAGATATTCAAAAACATATTTTTTGTAAAATAGATTTGTTTTGCGCAGAAAAATGAACTAAGAACAACAATACGATTTAGATATTTCAAGTTTATTATAAAAACAGTTTTTATAGAGTTTATTTTAATATTTTTTGAAAATACTTTTAAAATTTCTAGCGAAATAAAATTGATAAAAGTTTTACTTAAAAGTATTTTAAATAAAAATTGTTATTTGAATTTGAAATACTTATAAAACGTTAAGATTTTCATTACGGTAATAATTAATGTTTATAAGTTAATTTTATTTAATAAGGCAGTAATTAAAGTTAAATTAAATAAAGAATATTGAAAAGTTTCTCATCAATTTTGACATTCCGGCCGGTACAGAGCTCAGCTGAGCCAAGTACGCAACACAAACATCCATCGAGGCCACACTGCGCATGCGATATTTTAAAAGCGCGTGCAAGCACACGCACTCGCATTGCGTTGCTTATATGTTTTTAGTGCGCATGTACGGAACTATGTCCCCTTTCGTTCCTTTGCATACCCCACAAGTGATCGTAATGATTGCATCCCAGATCGCTGGCAAGTGACGTCACTCGAATAAACAGTCGAATGGCTCGCCTAACGCGTGCCTTCCAAGGACCACTAGATTTCTTATTGTCGTTTATGTTTTGTTTATAAAAAAAATAATAAATATTTATTACAAACACAACGTAATTGCGAACTTTCCAATCGATTACTATTGAAATTATAATTAATTAATTTATAAATCATTGATCAATGAAAATATTTATCAAAATTTGACGTTTATAGCGTAATTAAATTAAAATTATGTATTATAACTTTATTCAATTGTTTTAAAAACAAAATAGCATAGGTTTGATGAAATCAGTAACTGACACTTATTTCTAACAAAATTGTTGACTAAAATCGTTAGTGATTTCAATATAAGAAACGAAAACGTATTAAAATATACTTGATATAATCTAATATGCAAATACCGTTAAATGACAAGGTATTATACCTGTTCTTTTTAATAAAAATATATTTATCTTGGTAATAATTTTTTTATCAACTTCCTGTTAGCATTCAAGTCAAATCTTGTTCACCCATTTAACATATTCTTGTTTATAAGTGTTGCATTAAATATTGATATTGATTTTTAATTAAAACTAATATAGCCTTCAATTTTTTGTATCATATTTTCTTATTAATAAATCTTTTGGAAAAGAAATGTTTAGTTTTTGGATTTAAAACCAAACTTAGTTAACCGTGTTTATATGTCAAGACATTGATTTTCAATTTGGCCTTCATGTTAGGTCACCTACAGACGCTAGACGTCCAAATTGCTGACCTTAAGTCCTTACAAGCCGTATATCCTTATCTAGGATAGTAAAAAACTTATTTCTAATGACATACTTATATTTATTCTTGAATTATTAAATAGAAATAGTTTAATTCAAAATGTTATTTAGGAATATTTGTAGTTATTTCGTATAATTTTGAGTTATTATTATATTTATTCATTCAATATCGATTTTTCTTCTAAATAAGTGTTTTCTGTCGATCGAAAGAATTACAAATTTGGTGTAGCAATATGCACCGTGAAAACCGTGACCTAGTTTTAGAAGCTAGCTCTACAAATGGCCTCATTTTGATGTTTTGATGCGTTAGATAAAAATCGTTAAATTCAATTCTATTTTGTACAAATGAAGAAATAGCTATTGAAATTGAAATCGTGAGAAATCTTATAATCATCTCATCTTTATTAAGATTATCAAATAAGTTTTGTAACTGTATCATTTACATCATAATTATTTTGAATATATTTCCAATTGTATTAATTTGTTTACAAGTTAAAAATGAAAAGGCGTAAAGGTGACAAATTATAAATAAGTAATAAAGTTGTAAAAACAAGCTGAGCAGCAAGAATCATCATATATTTAAAAATCCATGGGTGTTTCAATTGTGATGCCGTAATCTATATCGAAGGACATATTACATAATAACGCATGCGCAATAAGTATAAACATAGCGTCGTGTAGGAGAGCGGATTAAAATAGCTCTGTATTCTAGTGGTGTAGAAAAGTAAGGGGCATTCACGCAAAAGTGAGAGTATTTATAAGAGAGCGCACAGCTATTGTACAATTATCTAATCGCTTTACTTTTCGTTGCTACATTAAATTAAATGACTCAGGAGAATTGTACAATTTACCACCATAGTAACACTGAATTTTCATTCAATTTTTCAATATCACTATAAAAAATATGACATAATATATACACTATACACTATAGTGTGAATATCTTGAAGAATCTGTCCCCAAAGAAAGATTTTATTGCCGTGGTGACACGGTTTCGTGGTTTGAAATGTAGGTCGTTGCAAGTGATCGGCAATTCGTAATCACAAGCTGGTACAAACTTGCGTTTGATTTACAAATAAGAAATACTCGATTATTGTGACGTGAAAATAACTTGTTGTCTTTTAGTTTATTACCCCACGATTCTTATCAATATATTATGCTATAATTGCTAATATTATTAGCTTTGTTGTGAAATAGTTTTTCGTATTTATATGCATCAAGACATATTTAGGGCATTTCGTGGCCTATATAAAAGATTTTCATTCAAATACACTTGCAATAGATCGCGGCGAACAAACAAAGAACACGAAACTGGTGCTTTTTGGACTTATTCGTTGCAACCACAAGCAAAATGGATTTCCCCGAATGGTTTTAAGCAGAACCACTACCACCAAATTTAGTATATACGGATATAAACGCAGTGTTCCCTCCACGTGCGGCATTCTGACCCAATTCTGTTGTGTCGTATCGACCCGACGGTGGCGGCGTCGCGCGACTGACCCAGATCTCAACTCCGCAACGTCGTCCCCGCCTCAACCTCAACCCTGACCGACACGTGCCTGCACATCGACTTTACGTTGCTGCTGTTTCTGATGATGCTACACACTCAGTGGTGGAAGGTCGACCTGGTGGCCCGGTGCCCTGACAGCCTGCTCTGTGCCCGATTTTCAACCAAAACTGACCCACTAAATCAGATGCGCCATGCGCCAGTTGCACTTCCCATTAGGGGTGATATATAGCACTGAAGGTTACCAAACAATGTTTATTTCCTTTTTATCAAAGTTACTTTTAACTTTTACCCTCATATACAACAAAAACACAACTTTAAAATCCCCAGTTAATCTGCAGTAACAAGTTCTTATTTGCAACTGGGAGCAATTGAAAGCATAAATAAACGAAATTTAACACTTTTAACATCATTATTTAATATTACTCACAATATACAGGTGTCCCAAAAGGGTCAATAATTAAACGTTCGAAAATCGTCTTTACACACAATTATAAGGAAGGATTTGCATCTTAAACCTTACAAAATTCAGCTTGTGCAAGAATTATACCAACAGACCCACTTCTACGATTAAATTTTGCGATTGAATATTCGAAAGGTTTCCAAACTTCGGAAATACCCCAACCCTTTAAGGACATCTTGTACAATTTAAAAAATGTTCAGCTTTCAAATAAATAACCTTAAAACTAAAACAGCTTATATTTCCTAGTTTACAATCGCCAAAAAACTATTCTATATCTATCAGTTCTTTGTTATTATATTATTTATAAAATTGCCTATCCATTTGCAAAAAGTTAAGTTATAAAAAATAAGAAATTTACATTTGAAATAAATAAAACATGTTCCAAGCTAAAAAAGGTAATGTTTTGTTATGTTACTTTCTTTAAAAGGTTTTAAGACCTTTCCACAGATTCAAGGGTTGTTTATATTTTGAAAAGGTTGATTTATTAGTCCTTTTACAGTCCAAAGTAGAAAATACGACATTGCAAATCGCATGACTAATTAACAAGAAATCCAAAATTAGAAGATTATTGCAATACTTAGTAATTCAAATGAATTGCTCATCATTTTTGGCAGTTAGCCCACTAATAAGTTGAAAGCACTATTAAGTAATAACATTAATATGTTGATATCTAATTTTGCATGTGCATGACGACATCATAATATGATCTAAATTCAAGAACGCATCTATTTTTTTTTTGTATTTTTAGTTGGCTGATTCATGCAGCATCACTTAAGTTACTGTAGGCGTGTATTTGCTGTAATACAAACTTTATTTTCTGTATTCTTATCTCGTTGTCTTCCATTCGTTTCTACGTGATTTCTTGATTCAGTTGTAGCTTGTTGTGCGTAGGTGAAGCTTTTTTCTTATTGTGTTACGTAGATTGTACAATTGACTTGTCGTCAGAGATCTTATTACGTCATAGATCTTAATATGGTTAAGTTAACAGTGCCTTTGTAATGTGACCAATAAATTTATTACGGTATTTATTGTATTGTTATGTACATTGCGTCGTCGCCTTCGTCTGTAACTAAAATCAACTTACAACTAGTTTCCTATCAGTATTTATAAGCTTTCATTTTGGTTATTAAAATATTAATATACATAGGACGCGATATTGCAATTGGAATCTAGGACGTTCTGGTTGTTGTTCTAATTATAACCTTGCACCAAACACTATAAATCTTAATAAACTGTGTTACGATTATATTTTTGCTTGTTTATTTCTATACATGTCTCAATTTGCAAATGGCTGTTCAAAATAAAGCGCAACTATTTATTAATCTAATGACATATTTATTATTTCAATTACTAGGAAACGATTTCTTGTATTTTGCGATTGAATTTATATATTTACGAACATGTATTTGGGCATTTTAGTTTTCTTATAATATAAAATGCAAAATGAATTTTCTGAGTGCTAAAATCTTTTTGGAGTCTTCTCCAATGTATGTCTGCTTTTCGGGGCACGGATACATTAACTGTACCCCTCATTTGACCGGCCTTGAGTAGCAAAAACAAGTTTTTTTAATTCGTTATCAAAATGTTAAAAGGAAACCCGGGGAAATCCGAAAAACTGAATCATTCAATTCTTTTAAGTAGTTTATTTGCAAAGATTTTTATTTTATACAAATTAACTGCAAAAAATGTTATGGTAAATACAATTCGCTAATCGTCTTTAATGAGTGATTAATATTTTTATTATTAAATCTATTATTGAAATTAGAAAACTGTCCACCTGTATACTAAATTTTATTATCTAAAAATAATATCAGTCCCAATGGTAATGATTGCCATTATTGATTGTAGGATTTATCGATAGATCTTACAATCAATGATGGCAATCATTATCATCGGAGCTGATATTATTTTTAGAGGATAAAATTTATAATTCCAGGTGGTGAGTTTTATAATTACGAAAATAGATTTAATAATAAAAATAGGAATCACTGTGATGGTTTTATTTACCATATAATTTTCCCGGTGTATTGATTTTAGAAAATTATCTTTGATAGAAAATTGAGATCAATCTGGCCCCAAAAATGTAATCAATATACATATATTGTTCATAAAAACATATATTAATGACTTTTCTTTTTTTATGTTCAGATTTTCTAAGCTGCTAAAATTATACCGTATAATACGTAATGAATTTGATTTTAATTACCCGAATTATAAGTGATTATAACATTTCTTAATTTGCGTTTTGATTACTACAGTTAGGTAATTATGACTGAAAACTATAGCAAGTCTTCGGTGTATCTTTATAAACTGCATAATTTCAAAGGTATAAGAAAATATGATATGAAATAATCTGAAGAAAACCTTGTATTCAATATTAAATTTCAAATCAATTAGTTTGCTATAAACATATTCACAATTATAAATATAATATCGCAATATAATGGTTTTCTGTAGATATTTATTTGCATTTATTGTACATAGCATGATGTTTAGTTATTTAAAGCCACGTTTAACTTTTCTATTCATTGCTTATAATGAGTCTTACATATGCCACTGGAACTAAATACACTTAAACAAACAAACAATTCTAGTATTTAGGTCAACGCTAGTGTACATTATATGCGCTGCGATTTGTGATTCTGCACGGTATGCGCAGGGACGCACCCAGTGCAACATGCATTTATCTTGCATTTCACCACCTACTAACTACCGAAAATATTCATCAAACTTCATCAGAAATATCATGAGCAATCTACTATCGCTATACAAGTTGAAACGTGTTAATACTTAAAAATGTAATTTACCCGATTATGGGCTAGTATCGTTACAATAGTATATTCTGTAATAAGTTTGAAATAAGGCATAAATTCAGGTTACAGAATAGCCATTCCAAACATGTTACAGAATATATTTTCTCTAATATTTACTATAAATTCAGATATGTATCTTAATAATCAAAACCCATCTACTATTTGTCGTTAATTGAGGTTATACGTTATAAGGTAATAATAAACTTCAGATTATCTTATTAAACACTAGTGTATAATTATATTGCACAGTTACGCAAAATATAACCATTCTATGATTGAAAATTATACAAGAATGGTATGAAAATATATATATATTAAAGTATCTTCAGTTGATCTTCAAATCATTCCATTCACGGATTGAAATTTTACAAATTATACATTTTAATTTAAACCCGGGGTTATTAGGAATTACTACAAAAATACTTATGTTTCGCTTGGTTTCTTTTACTTTTATAACTTACATATATAAAAATGAAAAATTGAATAATATCTTTGGTTAAAACACTTAAAAACATGTTATTTGAATAAATATGATATTTCGGTTAGCAACTTAAACGGTTTTTAATCAAAATTTTAATATTTCTTAATAAAACTAATCCAATTAATGATAAAATCTATTTGAGTAATTTCTGAGGGAATACAATAAAAGAAATAGAAAACCATTCCTTATTTTATAATAATTAAATCTTAAATTTGCCATAAACTACTTTACTTTTTGATTGCAGATATCATTTCAATAATTCTAAACAAATAATTTTACGGCATTAAATAAGAACTGTATAAGAAAGTGTTTTGAAATTAGGGCACATCAAATTGTGCAAAAAATCTCTCGATAAAAATAAAATAGTTTTGAAAAAACAACCAACGCGACGATAAAATATTTATCGTAGGTATTGATACATATACAGTGAAACCGAAATGACTATAAATAATGTTTCTTATACTATTATACACGAATGTGGAACAATATAAGATTTTTATCCGTGTCTGTAGAGCACAAACAATTAAATAAACAAAGACAAACGACAAAGCAAAAGGTATTTGTTGTTGTATTATGTCAAGTAGGTCAACAGTAGTGATTTGCTGCAACACATGCACCAGCATCGGCTATAACAGCCACCAACGCAATAAGAACGCACAAACACGTGTTTCTCAAAATAATCGCGAGAGAGTGAATGGGAGTAGTTTATTTGTTATTTACTGCAGCAGTGAAGGCGGATTTAGATCAACAAAGATTATTCAAATATTTGTATATTAATGTCTTTATGTATCAACAAACATTTTACTTTTTATTTAATGTTACAATAATATTATACATGTTTTACAAATGTTTTTTAATTCAATCGAAAATAATCTTTTTTATTTTCTATACGCGTACGATTTGTCGCCATATTGTGCTTTATATTTCTCCTTTTTTATTATATCTATCGCAGATTAACCTCCGCTTTATAAAATAAACCCTTTATTTAATGATGATTGAAAGTAATTACTAAATAATCATAGTTACTCGTTTGTTTATTTCTGTTTTTAATACGCGCACGATTCATCGCCATATTGTGCTTTATATTTCTCTATCTCTTTTTTTATTATCCCTGTCGCAGACTAACCTCCGCTATGGAATATAAACCCTTTTCTAAATGATGATTTAAAGATTTTTAAATAAGTTTGGAAATAATAAAAAATATTTTGAATTAAATTCTGTAAGTTTATTAAATATAATAATACTTTTATTTACAAAAAAGGTTTTGTTTTTTATTTCAATTGTTTTAAAACAAATTAAAATATATTTAAAATAAACTTTTAACTAGAAATTTTTTAAGAATGGTAGTTCTAACCTTAAATTTATTTTATGGAGACTTCAAACGAAACAAAAATGTTTTATTGAATTAATTATTTATTAATTGCTGAATAAGAAATATTAATTAATAAAATGTATATTTGATAAATTGCTACGTAACTATAAAAAATGTAGAATATAAGGTTAGAAAAAAGAAAAAAACAATCTTGAACAAAATAACAATATTCGTCCTTCCATTGTTTCCAAAGTATGAACGAAAGGAATTTCTTTTCGCAATAGTAATTTCGTCCTTCCTGTAATTTAAAATTCTTGTAATTTTATCTTTATAGCTTCGTTACCATATTTAAATTAATTCAAATAAGTTTATATACATAATAAAGTAGTAAATGAAAATTTTTACCGTCGACAAGTAGGTAATACAGCAAAATTTGAGCAGAATATAAATTTGTATGCCACGGAGTAGTTCTACCTAACGGTTTCCTATTAAAATCATATAGACATGCCTTAAACTATACTTCAAACTATTATTTTTGAACGTTCGACTTTAACAACTCAAATATTCAAATACTTAATAAATATTCAATTAATTCTCGTAAGACAAATCAACGATAAAAAAGTTTTAAGTATACCTTTTGCCAAAAGCCTAATTGCTATTAGGAATGAATAATGAATAACGCTTCTATATGATTAATTTGTTAAGAAATAGAGCTCAGAATCAAAACGGATGTTCATAAAAGATGCATAATATATACTTTAGATATAGTAAATTATATTTTAATTTCATTTACTGTTAGATTTTATTCACTTGCTTATGTATGTATTGGTATTTTCATATATTTTGCGTTTTATAATTTGACTTTTGTACTTTCTATAAATATATTTGTAAATAATCTCAAATAATGGCATAAATTTATTTAGGTTAATTGATAAAATAATCAAATACTAACAACAAATGTAAATAATCTCAATACTTGTTTTACTGTCAATTATATTTAATAAAATTAATTATATGTTTACCTTATATGTTTATTATTAAAACTAATCTTATAAATAAATATAATTTGTGCAATTTTACTGGAAACATGATATAAATAACCTAGAATTTTATGTAGTACTTTTTTCGTTAATTCATTTCGGAAGTAACAAACAATAAAGACTAGTTTTCACACGTTTGCAGTAATAAATAACACTGCATTACTTCTAAAATAAGAAAATGCGTATGTTTTTATTCTTATCTTTTTTATTAGTTGTATGAACATAAGTAAACAGTCTATTATTTTATCAATTATTTTATTTTTAATGAGAGTTTCTGTTTTACAATGTAGGTTATTGTTTAAAACAAGGGTAATTGATAAATTTAATATTTTTGCTAAATTAAATAAGGAACTGTTAGAAATTTATCAATGGATACTTATTCATTAAAATTATATTAGTACTTACAGTTATAATAATTTAATTATGCTAGTAGGTTTAGATATAAAAATTTACCCTAATTACGAAAATAAAATTTACCAAGTTTACATGACAAGGAAGTGACGAAAAATCCGTTCTATATTATTTTGAAAGTTCTTTACATGTGCGTACAAGTTTTATGTTTATTTGCTTATTACAATTTAATCAGTTTATAAGTATTTAGTCTTAAATACTTTTAAAAATAAGTATTAAAAAAAATCGATATTTTTATTTAAATTAGAATTTTTTAATCATTTTTTTAAGTGCAAAAACGGGTATTTTGAATGAAATTTTTAAATATTAGGAATAATCTAACGTTATTATTATAATATATTAGAGTTTGATTGTTTCAGATGAATTAGGACCAAATAAGGATATAATATTGAAAATTATAAAATCACTTTTATGCGCCACTCTTCGTTTTCAGCTTGTGTTGAGCGAGATCTTTTATCATTTGGACTTGTGCATTCAAAATTGAGAAACCGATTAGGAACTGAAAAGGCTGGAAAACTGGTCTTTTTATTTAAACATTTTAATCATAATGTACCACTAAATGAATAAACGTTTGTCCTTTATTTTTGTTATTTGAATTGTTCTATTTTCATATTAAACAATTTATGATTTATTAAAACATGTTTTGATTTTTTACTATGATTTGTTTGTATTTTTTATTTAAATTTAATTTATTTGTATTTAAATCTCTTAATCCTGAAAATAAGTAAGGATACTCTCAATGGAGGAACTGACGTCATTATACTTACCCTTTAAGACAGAATTATAAAATATTTAATAATTAATGTGTGAAATTAAAAACATACGCACATGAAATGAACTTTAATGATTAATAACATGTATAATTGAAGTAATTCAATATGACATGAATACAGATAGTCTAAAGAAAGCTTTATAGTTTTGTTTTGATTCTCATCCTTATAGCTTATTGACCTCTGCATTTGTATCTACATAATTTAAACGTCAGAATCTAACTTTCTGCAATAAAATTCATTCAACCAATAATAGCGTTGATTGCAAGATAATAAGATAAATAGCAAATATCTATACATGCATAACTACTTTTATAATCTGCAGGAATTGTATACTATCATTATTATAAAGAGATTACTATTACTGATGGCACAATTAGCCATCACGATTTAACGACCATATTCATCTTTTGTTATTTAATTGTCTTTTATAATCAATCTTGTTTAAACAACCCTTGTTTCAATAGAATAATCAGTTTAAATAACAACTTTGATTAGATACCCTAAAAAATATTTTTTGTTTGATAATGGACAACTGATTAGTTTTTGTTATTTTAGGGAACAAATAATATTTTCACATTTTCAAATAACAGTTAATATCGGTAAAACTGGGAAAAAATTTATTGATTAAAGCCGATAAAAAATTTGATGAATGAACTGCGTATACCATTTGATTTCTTTATGTTTGCGAAGTTTGCAGACAAGATAAAACTTCACAAATCTTTATAATTTAAATATTTCGAACTTTTTAAAATAATCGACTTTTATTATTACTTTTACACTTTTTAAAAAGTTCAAAAAACGCTGGCTATCCAGGGGTATTCTACAGGAAGCTATTTTTAAAGTAACAATATTTATTTTATAAAATGTTACTTCCTACTACAACATGTATTAAAAACTATTGTTAATCCAGAATATTTTAAATAGAGTGCAGCGTGCATACTGCACCATCTATTGTCTAAAGAAAGAGTTTTAAATGTCTTTAGCAACCAGTTATTATGAATTTGCTACATTGGCATTTATTTGCATATTCGCGAGTAATTTGCAATTTTACTTATTTTTACAATAAATTTTGTGTTTTTTGTTCGTTGCGAAAATATTGTACAAACTACGTACGTGAAGAAGCATTCCGCTCATTCGCGCTAATAAAAGCACTCGCCCGTGCTTCAACAATGCGGGAACATTATCTTCCCGCACTTTTTTCGTAAATAACTATTAAATGATACGTGAAGCTGTTGAAATATAGTTAGAAATTGTTTATAACAATGCCCGAATTTACTTTCTTAGCTTGACTTCATAAAATATTGTATTAAAGTATTATGGAATATGATCCATGTCGGTTATTACAGCAAATCGGTTATAGCAACATTATTTTTATAAAAAAAATGTCGAGATATATCGTTTATATTGAATTTTACTTTTCATTGCTGCTTGTTGTGTACTTATCTTAAAAGAAATTGTAACTAGTTATAACCTGACTTTTTTAAATAAAACTATGCTTCATTTTACTGATTCTCTTTTGCTATAGAAGATGGAGTTTTGAAAGAAAAATTAGAAGTAACAATCTCAATCGACTTTATTATATTTTTTAAACTGCGAGAATTCAAACGATTTTTAAAAATTAATCGTTTTTAGTAGCTATAAATATTTTTAGTTTCTTTCTAATATAAATAAAACAACAGTTTTTTAAATGTTAAATATTCAAAATACTTATCAAATGAAAATGAATGAATAATTTTTGTAAATATGAATAAAGAATACTGTTATTGAGGTCAGAGTTGCATACGAAGAAGCAAATATGCGGATAAGACCTATGGGCTTGAACCGTGTTAAAATTCCGTAAGTATTAATAAACATTCCTTTAATTCTTGCTTATTTAATAAACCAAACCTACGTAGAATTGATTTGTTTCAATTTAAAGTTATAAAATATAAATAGTAAATTAGTATTCTGCAAATACCGGACAACAAAACCAAAGTATTTGTAAAATACTTGACAAGAGATATATATGGAGTGTTGTGAAATATTTACTTGACGAGAATGTATATTTGTAGTTGAAATTCTAGATAATGACTTCCAAGGCTACACAAGTGTATATTTAATGTTTATGAATTTATTCAAGTTGTTATGAAAATTGCTTACATTTTCTTTGTTGTTAATATAAATTATTTCAAATTTTAAATTTGCATATTCTTTACATTGTTTATTTTTTTATTAGAATCTAAAAGTTCTTTAATTCTATTGTTTGTTGATAGTCATTGAAGAAGACTATAACGGACATGTCTGAACACGTCGCATCCCAATCAAATCACGTTTGATTGGCCAACAAAATTTAGCTTCACACTTGTCTTATGTTTAGATTAGCGGTAAATTTTCTTGCTTGGACATTGTTTAACGTATACCAGTTTTTTGACTATGATGTGAATAGAATTTTAATTAGTTCCTCCAACTAGGAAAGTTTGTAAGATATTGTGAAAATTTAAATGTTATTATATGAAATATATCCGAGTAGCATGCGTATAGGTTTGTTAACGGCAGTAGCAATTTCAGAACATCGTCGTAATATGGCCATGCCGATTTATTCGAGTTGTGACCTATTTCGCTTGCCGCACCAAACTAACGGGACTGCAACGACACGGAACGGCACGGCTAAGTCGCCATCTTAGTTACCGGTATATGCGGAATATAAACACTAACAACTACAGCTGTGTTGTGAAAATTTACCGTAAGGTTTTTACGTCGTTTAAATCTTAAAACAATTTTCATTATTCTTGTTTAGTATTTTATAGTTTCTAATAGGAAAATTCATTTTAAATGGCGATCTAACCTCAATCTTTGTTATACGTATGTTAGATTGCGTTTTATTTATATAACTGAGTAGTTAAAGACTAATTGTTTATGTAGGGGCTACTGTTAGATAACACGAGATGCGTGACATTTGCTTATTACAAATGTTTTGATACTCTTTCATTTGTTTATTTGAATTTATTTATGTTCAGCTTTAAATTGTACATATTTTGTATTTAATTAATTATAAGACTCCGTGATAAAATGAATGAAAACATTAAAACAACAGCTTAAAAACTTATTTACTTGTAATAACAAGTCTGTAAACTATTACAGATATTCTTACATATTAGAAAGTTCAATTTTACTTATTCGTATTTAGTTAACTTCTTCTATTTTTATAAGTTTGCGTGTAATGCAAATAAAAGCTATTGGAATTTAGCTATTTATTTAATCGAAAAGTAGGTAAATTAAAAAAACAAGTAATCAACAATTTCATTTTCACAATGATAGAATGTCTTCATTTCCTACTTATATAAAATACCGCTATGCCATAAAATTTTATGTTAACGAAGTGGCATGAGTGAAAAAGAGAAAGAAAATTAATATTTATGTATATCTGTATGTATGTATTAAAATAGAAGAAGTTATGTAAGAAAAGAGAAAGAATAAAAAGTTAAAAAAATAAGTGAGCAACACACTTTAGTGTAAGTTAAAAGCATTGTAACAACAATTCATTGCAATTTACAGTTGTTTGTATGTTTTACGGTTCTCCGTTTTACTTACAGGTTTACACCTGTTCCCGCAAGGCGCTTAACTAGCGCTGCGTGTCCATTATACTTTCGCCATTTATTCGTAACATAACCTCACTTTACAACGCTCACTTTCTCTGGTTGTTATAGCAGTATAAAGTGGAGTGGAGTCTTAGTAAGGTACAATGTTTTATTCTGTCGTTCAGAGCTGACACTTTCACAATTTAAAAAGTTAATTACCTACCTAGCAACTAAGTATTACACGCGCGCTTTGAACGATTGCAAAATCGGTACCAATAGAATAAGCCGGCCGGTTTTATTACTTTATAAAAAATGGGCTTTGTGGTTTAGTTCTTATGCACTCCATGAAGTTGCATTTTTTTAAATTGCATTAAAACCTGACAAAAATTTAGTGTTTTTATTATTTAGTGAATGTATTACAATTTTTTGTTTTTAAACAATGTTTTTGCTATACAATTATTTTTTGAATAAAAAACAAGACAATTATAATTACAATTATAATATTCTTGCATTTAAAATGGAGATAAAAATGATGAAGCGGAAATATTACAGGAACTTAAAATAGACTTGCATCATAATTGAAATAGATAATAAAGCATTTTTTAAAACCTACTTAGATATCAATTATATGTATATTTAGATCAACATATCATCCATAGCTTTTCCGGGTTCTTCAACAATACTTTTACACATACCAATTGTAAAATACAACTTTTTTTTAGTAATTAATTATTTCCATACACGCAGGCTTGACTATGTAATATATAATGTAAACAAAATATGCAAAAAGATATTTTTAACGTGTGAAAAAAATTAACACTTAATTATAATTTATTTTATTAAATAATAAGTTAAGTATCACATTCATTTATGTCAGCTACAAGTGTTGTATTATTCTTTCAGTAATTGAGGTTATATTAAATTAATTTTTACTGTTTTCTGATAGTGTAAAATGACCCCATTGTAAAGTGTAATTAATTTAATTACTAAATATTGAGCGATATACTAAGATGTTTATAACGCAAGACTTACAACGTCATTAAAATATTCATGATTGATCCGATTTAGATTAACGATAATCTTATAAAAATTTGTTTCAATCGTATTATTATAATTTTAACAGCGAATAATTAATAGGTTTCAATTGTTGTTATTATACATAAAACAAATGCATGTTATTTCGAAGTGAGCCGTGAAACAAATGCACAAATGTTTTATTATTAAATATTTGAGTTAATTTTTACTTTTATAAATGTATATTATGATATATGATGCTCCTAACCTATTATATCATAGTTTAATTCTTATAAAAAAGTTTATTGGATGTTTAAACATATAAATCTAATTTATAAATCAACTTTCTACACAACATACATTGAAAAATACGTAAATAACCTTGACGACACGAAAATTAAAATTCTTTATCGCTCCACCCTATATAACAAATAGCAATGTCTGTAGAATAGTTTCATGTCTTTTACTAAATACTATAGACATTAGCACTATTTGTTACACTTCATGGGCGTAGGTCACACGTGGATAAAAGGGGCACGACTCAAGGACGTGATCACAGCGCAAAAATTTCTGTTCCGGCTATAATTATTATTGTCAGCACAGTTACAAACAAAAATTCATGTATCATTGGCACATTTCTTTTAGCGTACCTGTACATACAAGTTTAATGGTGTAAATTTACTCAGATTAAAATTAAGAGTTCCTTGTTCTAGTGTTTTTTATGACTTAACCTTCATTAATTTTTTTATGTTGTCTTACAAGCACATTGATTGATATATTGGATGTTTACATGTTTGTAATTTTGATTTATATTGATATGTTATTTAGAATTAAATCCTTGGAAAGCTCGCCACGTGTTTTCAATGTAATTATTTCAGAACTTTTACTTTAAAATATTAATTTATATAAAATAGAAACAAATATGCAATAAATTAAATGTTCTATAAATTTTCTGTTTACGTAATAATATAAAATAATCATATCTCACGCAAACATATCGTTGTAGATAATTATAAAACTATTTGTTAATATAAAAATAATGAATTGGTTTAATTATTTTACAAATGATTTATAAATAAAATCATTTAATAGATGTAATTAGTATTTTATACTTTCGAATGTGTACAAATCCTAATTAAAATCATGTTGACTTTTAATAATATTAGAAATCGAACTTATTTTTATTTAAATTTTACTTTTGTTAAAGAAAAATTATAAATTAGAAAATACATTTTTGTACTCATGCATTGAAAA